>CAUYLG010033746.1:0-41301 GCA_963573385.1 Cacajao melanocephalus
TTTGCCACAACAAAAATAAAAAAAACATCACAACAAACACCCCACAATAAAAACAAAAAAAAAAAAAAAAAAAAAAAAAAAAAAAAAAAAAAAAAAAAAAAAAAAAAAAAAAAAAAAAACCACGCTAATGGTGATTCCTACAGGTTTAAGGGCTTAAATCTCTAATTTTGTGTTATGAGTCACAAGAGTGTGCTCAAAGGGCAAGCAATAAAACGAGTCATACCAAAAAGCCACATAGCTCTCTCCCCACTCCTGTGGCCAGTGGTTCCAATAAAAAAATAACTCAAGAAGACGAGGAGGTCCAAGGATCAGGGAACTAAGCATTGTGTGAATTCACCAGCAAGATGTACAGAACGCTTGTGTTTACATTGTTTTTACGGAACTAGCAGAATAAAATGGATCTATTTTAAAAATGCAAGCCATTGTTTTTCTATTTATCTAACAAAGTGAGCAGCTTAAATTCTGTGAAACATCTTTATAGCTTATGAACTTTTTTATTCCCCTTCTGGTAAGCCATGGTTGCTGATGAAGTGGCACTGTGACCAATGTATTAATGTGCTACTACAATGAGCTTTTTCTTTGCCCGTGTGGGATTGTCTGGGGAAACGTCCCAAGTTTCACTGGTATCACTGGGGAAGTTGATCACGTGATAGTAACTATAGCTTGGGAGGGTGGCACGCCAACTATTTGGGAATGTCAAAGTCAGCTCAGCTCAAGACTGAGAACCAGAAGCTCCTTTGTCCCAAAGGGGCTGGCAACTGCAGTTTTATTCAGTTGTGTTTTTAAGGTTCTCTATCTCGGCCACTTTGTTATGATATATCCTAACATACCTGCTGTCTAGTTTCCTGCACAAAGCATTGGCCATGCAAGCAGATTCTCTCTACTAGCTCTAAGTTCCAACACTTCGACCATTCCTTCATCACGGTCACGTGCACCATATCTTTAGTCAATAGATGACAAATATATAAACAATATATATAATGAAGTATTAGGAGTACACCCAACAGGAGAGACCAGAAGAGGGCGGTGAGGCCTGCTTCTCTCAGCACCTGCTCGTTTCCAGGCCAACAACAAAAAGGTGGTGGGAAGAATTACACCGTATTCCATGCAGACATAGATACTTATTTATTTGCATAAAGTTTCCACACATGCCATTTTAAAACTCCAGTGGTTTTTAAAAAATAAGCCCTTAACAGCTCTGAGACACATGGCCTCTTCTGTATCCCAGGCAAGTTCCTAAATGGAGGTAGAGCACGTGTTCCTATTTTACACACACTCATATGGGAGATAAGTGGTTAAGGAGGACTAGAAACCCAACCAGGCCTTCCGGAATGCTGGACAGACACAGCATTCCTAAGGAAATGCCACCAGAGAAAAAATACAAGTCTGTACAAATATCTTTATTTTCACACTTAAAAAGAATCACATACTCATTCCAACAGCTTTACCAGGCTTGGCCAACCCAATAAGTTACACACTCACTCAGGTATTTGGAAGGTTATTGCACAGCTCCTTAACTGATCGAGTCGGGGCAAAGTGGTCACTTTCCCCACAGCCAGACTCTGGATTTGTCTCCTGTGAGGACACCATGCCTGGCACAGGCTGAGGTGGTGGCTGCAGTCAAACCTTGCCCTCCAGATTACAAACCAGTATAAGTAGCACAATTTTTGTGGCTACTTTCACTTCAGAGTGTCATGTTTATTGATGTGGAGCTTTCTGAATAGGGAGGTTAAGGCACACCTGCTTAGTAAAACAAATATTTCTTGTAGCGTCCTAAATTGAGGGGAGCAGTCAACAGTAAGATAAACGTCAGTAACATGTTCCTGACAGGTTGTATAGCAGCCCTGGCTCAAGGATTTCTCCCCCTGCACCATTCCTAAGACTGTTTGCTAGTTGATTCTTTGTTTTGGCAATTGGATGGTTTTGATGAATTTGCTATGATCCAGGGGTGTTCAAGCACTTCTCTGAGCATTGGCCTCTGGCTGGGATTATGCTTCAACAGTCTTGAAATGAAGTCCCTGGCTCCCTCTGTTACAAAGTCAGGGAATGTGAATTCAACCTGGAGTACAGCAAATGACAAAATATCACAAAATGCAGGTTAGAGAGATCAAATAGTATATCGGACCTTGGCCTGAAGTTCAGGCTGATAAGGAAAGAATTCCAGCAAAAGTGCTGGGTCCTTTTCAGTGACGTCTTACCCGTGATATTCTTTTGTAGGTCTCTTGGTATGTGTTTGCCTCAAAAGGAGGCTTCCCAACTAAAAATTCATAGCAAAGAACTCCAAGGCTCCAGAGATCCACCTTCTCATCATGCATCCGACCTTCAATCATTTCGGGAGGCAGGTAGTCCAGAGTGCCACAGAGTGTGGTCCTCCTAAAAACGGAGGGAGGCTCAAGTTGATGTGCTTCTGGTTTCATGATCACAATAGCTGCTAAAAATCATTAATTCCACGAACACTGAGCACTTCCCTGGGCCAGATCCTGTGTCCTAGGAAGTAGCTACTATTATAAATTCCCATGGGAAACAGATAAGGTCACACAGCTAGCCACCAAAACCTTAATCCCAAATTTGTCCTACTCCAGAACCTCCTTGAATGATCTAGAACGTAAGAAACTGAATGTATCACTACCACATAAAAGCTGCCATGCAATGTTCTCTGTAAATACGATTTAGAGTTCTACATCTGCATATAGATATTACAAATATGCTAAGACTCTTAAGAGCCTGGTGGCAATGACAAGACACTAGAAACTGTCCCACTGTAACTGCACTGGGGTTGGAGACATAGATACATGCTGCCTTGTGGTAGATCTTTGGTACGAGAGATGCTGAAATTCTGAGGGTGGCCCATGAAATACTCTTGCCAAAAATACTTAATCTCTTCAGGCCCTGAGACCTAAATTCCAGTTTTCAGCAAATACGGGGAATAAAGGTCCAAGTTAAGTGGTAACACAATCAGAAAAGTCCACTTTAAAATAAGAGACTGGTCTGACTTAAGACCACAGACGCAATCAAATACAGAGCATGGGGCTTGGCTAAGTTCTGATTTTACAAACCAACTATAAAATGTCATGGACAATAGGACTAAATATTAGATGTTAACAATTCTGTTAGGAGTGATTTTCTTAGGAGTAATCATAGTTCTAATTACATAGGAGAATATCCTTATTTTTAGGAGATGCATACTATTACAGTGCTTAAGGTTGAAGCATCATATGTTTGCAACGTATTTTTAAGAGTTCACCAAAAAAGTAGATGCAGCCAATATGACAAAATAGGAACAACTGCTGAATGTAGGCACTGGATAGACAGGTGTGCCATCAACTACCAATTCAGCATTTCTATTGGTTTAGGTTTTCCTAACAAAGGTTGGAAAAAAGCTGAGGACAGCAGACACCAAGCCAGAACAGTCCATGTGGGTCTGAGTTGCTTTGTATCAGTTGCTCTTCACCATTGATGCTTATGACTGGCACCCACTGAGCACATAAACAGTCATTCACCACTGAATTGTGACCTAGGATTCAGAAGCTACCACTCTGGTCATCTAATCCCTCCATCACCACTGATGGACTGAACTGGGGGTTCTCAAACTCAGACACTAACAAGGAAATTATTATGGTTATTAATATCTGGGATTTGGGGTGAAGTGACTATCAGTTATGTAATCTTTTCAGAAAGCAATAAGCTATCTTTGCTATCACAATTCAACAGGTTAAGATCCAGTTTAACTCTGTGATTGAATGAAGCCTATAATTCTTTATTCTGGTTTGTCTTACCAGGTAACAGCTCCCACTAATGACAACCAGTTTAAAAAAAAAGAGAGAGACTGAAACAGCAGATTCGATGAATTTCTGGGAACAATGCTTAGAAGTGTTCTGTAACAAAAGCAAACGGTTTCTCCCTCACATATAACCTATTTTAGGCTATACATTTTCTTTTTAAACTACCTTTAAGTTTTTTAACTTTTTTGCCAGAGTTCTTTTGGCTAAAACCAGCTTTATTTTTAAAAGTCATCTGGCTATAATTTGAGTCCTCCCCCAAAGTTGACAAACCTTGATCAGTAGATATATGCTTTAAAGTGCCCCACTTCCCATGAAGTTTCAAAGCTTATTTAAACTCAAAACAGTAGAGAATATTGTAGTTCATTTGGAAAGTTCCCTAAGATTTCCATAGTTTTGAGACTGACATCTCTGCTTCAGCTGTGAGAGGGGACAAGCAAGGACTAGCCCTATCGACAGAGGTGGACCAAAGAGAATCTCTCACCACCGCCCTCAAAGCTCCACCAACTAATCTGGTTTCTAAGTTCCCTGATGCGGACTGCTAGATCTTTGTTGGTGCTGTCCTCTGGAACATCTCCCCCTCTCCTCATCCAGGAAGCAGCAGAAGTGAGAAGTTCCTCCCCTCAACACATGGGCACTTCACCTCTGTCATATACTTGTCCTCTCTGTTGACTCATTTCTCCCCTTCATTAGCCTCAAAGGACATTAAGCATCTTTAACCCTAGGCCTAGAACACTATTAATAGCCCCAGATAGCCACAGAATAACATTTTCTCGAAAACACTAGTTGATTATTAAGCCTAAATTACTCCAAAGTACTTCTGGGTTAGCCACCTACCCCTCTTATCACACAAAATCTCCACTGAAATATATTCTGTTTAGCTCATGATTAGCTCCCAGGGCATTTGCTAAACCAAACAACTTCCACCTCTAAAGTTACATACCTGGAAGATGGAGCATGTACTGACCACCCAAAATCTGCAATTTTAAGCTCTCCAGCTGATCCAAGAAGTAAGTTCTCTGGCTTAATGTCTCTATGAATAACTCTCTTCGAATGACAGTAAGACAGGGCATTTGCCAATTCGGTGATATACTGGTAAAAAAAAAATATTGAAAGCCTATGTTTTAGATATTGTATAACACAAGTTAATATTAGACATCTCTTCTGAAAGGAACATAACAGATTTAACCTGTTTTGCAGGGTTGGGCCAGGCACAGTGGCTCACACCTGTAATCCCAGCACTTTGGCGGACTGAAGAGGGACAATCACTTGAGTCCAGGAATTCAAGACCAGCCTGGGAGACATGGCAAGACCCCATCTCTACTAAATTTAAAAACTAGTGATGGTGCATGCCTGTAGTCCCAGCTATTTGGGTAGCTGAGGTGGGATGATCATTTGAGCCCAAGAGGTTAAAGCTGCAGTGAGCCATGATCACACACCACTACACCACTACACTTCAGCCTGGGTGACAGAGCGAGACCCTGTCTCAAAAAGAAAAAGACAAAACAAAAAAAACCCCACATTTTAAAGGTTTTAAAGCAAGCACTGTAGAAACTACATGGGTCTACAAAAAAAAAAAATCGATTGAACCAATTTATAGTGATTAGCATGAAGTAAAATTACTGAATGCTTAGTCATCTCTTTGCTAATACAGCTAGTGTGATGTCCACAGACAGAAAAAGACATTCAGCTAGTTAGAGCTAGCTCTTAGGTTGGTGCCATTTCAATGCAAAACACAATTACTTTTGCACCAACCTAACAGTTACATCACCATATGTCAACAAATGGCCCTGCAGCAATGAAGTAAGACAGTAAGTGCTGAAGAATTCAGATGTGTAAATACTTTTTCTTTTTTAGAAAAAAAATTCACTTTTCAAGTACAGTCAATTCCCTTTTTTAAAACCAAGATCATTCTATGACAGAAGAATTTATTTAAAGCTAAAAATTTACTTCAAGAGTATCAGGAGAAGGTCAGGCGCAGTGGCTCATGTGTGTAATCCCAGCATTTTGGGAGGCCAAGGCGGGCAGATCACCTGAGGTCAGGAGTTCAAGACCAGCCTGATCAACATGGACAAACCCCGTCTCTACTAAAAATACACATGGAGAAACCCCATCTCTACTAAAAATACAAAATTAGCTGGGCGTGGTGGCGCATCCCTGTAATGCCAGCTACTGGGGAGGCTAAGGCAGGAGAATCGCTTGAACCTGGGAAGTGGAGGTTGCAGTGAGCCAAGATCACGCCATTGCACTCCAGCCTGGGCAACAAAAATGAAACTCCATCTCAAAAAAAAAAAAAAAAAAGAGTATCAAGAGAAAAATCATCCAGAACAATAAACAAAAACTAAAAAGTAGTTGTACTGACATATTAAACAGCAGGTTAAATTTTGGCTTATAATAAGCCAGCATAGAAGTACATAAGAAATCAGTCCTTTTGTTAATTTCCCTTTTTTTTGTTGTTTTAAATAGAGATTGGGGTTCTCGTTATGTTGACCAGGCTGGTCTCAAACTTCTAGCCTCAAGTGATCCATCTCAGCCTCAACAACAGCTATGATTACAGACATGAGCCACCGCACCTGGCCAAGTTACTATCTTGTAAGAAAAGTTCTCCTGGCCAGGCACAGCAGCTCATACCTGTAATCCCAGCACTTTTGGGAGGCTGAGGCAGGTGGATCACCTGAGGTCAGGAGTTCGAGACCAGCCTAACTAACATGGTGAAATCCTGCCTCTATTAAAAATACAAAAAGTAGCCAGGCATGGTGGTACATGCCTGTAATCCCAGCTACTCAGGAGGCTGAGGCAGGAGAATTGCTTGAACCCAGGAAGTGGAGGTTGCAGTGAGCCAAGATCGTGCCATTGCATTCCAGCCTGGGCAACAAGTACAAAATTCTGTCTCAGGAAAAGAAAAAAAAAAATAGCAAAGTTTTCCAGTCCATGTCTCAAAGATTTAGCAAACAAGTCCAGTATGTATGTACATATGTGTGTATTTAATTATTTTTAAGAAACAGGGTCTCACTCTGTTACCCGGCCTGGATTGCTGTGGCATGATCACACTTCACTGCAGCCTTGAACTCCTGGGCTTAAGCAATCCTTCCGCCTCAGCATCCTGCCAAGTAGCTGGGACTACAGGCGTGTGCCACCATGCCTAGCTAATTTTGTTGTTGTTGTTGTAGAGACAGAGTCTTCCCATGTTGCCTAGGCTGGTCTCTAATTCCTGACCTCAAGTGACCCTCCCACCTTGGCCTCCCCAAGTGCTGAGATTACAAACGTGAGCTACCATGCCTGGCCCAGAATTTATTTTAACATATAGGTAAGAACTGTTTGTTTGAATATTGAAAAAATATATTTAGCTCTGCCTGAAGTTTGAGAAGGGTTGGCTTTCTAAAGCAATTCCTAGACAAGATTGAACATTATTTTACATCAAAAAGGTTTACTAAACTGATGGGTAAAAACCAAATGTGACTGTCAGAAAAAACATTTTTCATTATTTCAGCCCAAAGCCAGAGATCAAAATTTAGACCACAGTAGACTGAAGGCAAATACAAAGAAAGCTGCTCTTCGAACTACACCAACTTTGAGTTACTGATACTTTAACTGTACACATTAAATTCTGAGAGAGCAATGGATTTCACTCCTCAAATCATTTCCAGACAAGAAGCTATTCGTTTCATGATAGCTCTCTGGCAGTGCCACTTCCTCCACACCTCACATGTTGTTAGACTGCAGCTATGGATCAGTCGCTGACATGTCTCTACAATTAGTTTTATTTGAATTCATCTGAAAAGGAAAACAGGTACATGTGCAGTCATTCTAACTACTAAGGAATCTAGAAACAAATAATCTTTCATTTTCTTTCAAATAGCTATGTGCTTACACCAAAACTCCACCTAGAGTGAAGCCTCGGGTGTGAGGGGAGACTACAGAGAAGTAGGACAATGTGTCATTTTATACTGTTGGTATAAGGTGAATCTTTTCAAGTAGGATATCAATGTCAGAAACTGAAGAAAAAGATTAACTGACCCAAAACAACAAACTACAACCCACCATAAGCATGATTACAAGGAAAAAAACCAAGGGTAAAATGTGAGTACCTGAGGCAGAGTCACTATCATTAATGAGCATAGATTTCCTTATTGATCTGTAAGAGAAAGTTGGCCCAAAAGATGAATTCATAAAGAAATATTAATTGCCAATTAAATAAGAAGCTGATTTGTTTAGCTATTTAAAAAGTGAATTAGAGATCTATTTCTACTTAGGAGAAACATAGACATTTAAGATTAAGGCCTTAAGTTTAAAACAGTATGTTGCAGAGACAAGAGCAAAGGGCTATTTGTCAATAGTAGCATGATTTCATCAGATACTGAAAGTAAAAAGGCTTGAACTTAAAAGCCATTTACATCAATGTCAAAAAGAAAGAAAACTAGTCTCCAAACTACCCAGAGATAACCAAGAAACAGAAAAAAATCAAAGTAACCACCATTCAACATGCTTTATCAGCTGTCAATCCAATAAAAAATGGCCCAAATTAAGACTCTTCGACTTCTTAAAACAAATATTGTTAGTCACATAAAGAAGCAGCACAAAAAGCACAATCATGAAATTAAAAACTGACGCATTGGACTTTAATTAAAAATACAGCCTGGGAGCCCAGGCACGGTGGCTCACACCTGTAATCCCAGTACTTTGGGAGGCTGACGCGGGCAAACCACCTAAGGTCAGGAGTTTGAGACCAGCCTGGCCCACATGGTGAAACCCTGTTTCTACTAAAATACAAAATTAGCCGGGCATGGTGGCAGCTGCCTGTAATCCCAGCTACTTGGGAAGCTGAGGCAGGAGAATTGCTTGAACCCAAGAGGTGGAGGTTGCAGTGAGCGGAGAACCGAGATCACACCACTGCCCTCCAGCCTCAGTGACAGAGCAAGACTGTCTTCAAAAAAAATTACAGCCTGAGCAACATGGTGAGAACGTGTCTACACAAAAAATACAAAAATTAGCTGGGGGTGGTGGCACCCACCTGTAGTCTCGCCTACTCGGGAGGATCACTTGTGCTCAAGAGGCAGAGGCTGCAGTGAGCAGAGATCGCACCCCTGCACCCCAGCCTGAGCGACAGAGTGAAACCCTGTCTCAAAAAATATATATATATATATATATTAAAAACAGCTCTGTGAAAGACACAGGTAAGAGAATGAAAATAGAAGGCACAGATCAGGAGAAAATACTTGCAAAACATGTGTGACAGACGACCTGCATCCAAAATATACAAACAACTCTTAAAACTCAAGACCAAAACTAAAAAAAAAAAAAAAAAAAAAAAAGGACAAAAGATTTCAACAGGTGCCTCAAAGATGATACACAGGGAGCAAATAAATACATAAAAAGATGTTCGACATCGAATGTCATTAGGAAACTATAAATTTAAAACATGAGATACCACATATGCCTATAATGCAAAACACTAGGCCAGGTGTAGTGGCTCACTCCTGTAATCCCACAATTTTGGGAGGCATGAATTGCCTGACACCAGGAGTGTGAGACCAACCTGGGCAACTTGCAAAACCTTGTCTCTACAAGAAAATACAAAAATTAACCAGGCAGGGGGGCACGTGCCTGTAGTCCTTCCTAGCTACTTGGGAGGCTGAGATGGGAGGATAGTAGCTTAAGCCAGGGAGGCTAAGGTGGGTAATTGAGCCACTGCACTCCAGTCTGGGAGACGGTGAGACCTTGTCTCAAAACAAACAAAAATAAAAAACACTGACATCAAATGTTGGCAAGGACGAGAAGCAATAGGACCTCAATTCATTGGTTAGAATGTAAAAATGGTATAACCACTTTGGAAGACTGACAGTTCCTCACAAAGCAAAGCAAAATACAGTCTTACCATACAAACCAGCAATAACACTCTTAGATATGTGCCCAACTACCTGAAGACATGTTTCACAAAAACCTGCACGCAAATGCTTCCAGCCAAAGCATGATAACTGTCAAAAACCAGAAGCAACCAAGATACCCTTCAGTAGATGAACAGATAAACTAAGGTACTTCCATACAATGAAATAATGGAATATGATTTAGTGATAGATAAAAATAAATGAACAAGCTCTAATGCCTCCAAAAATATATAGATGAATCTTAAATGCATATTGCTAAGTGACAGAGCCGATCTAAAAAGGCTACATACTGTTATGATTCCAATTATATGATGTTCTAGAAAATGCAACAGAAGCAGTAAACAGATCAGTGGTTACCAGAGAGGTAAGGGGGGTATGAGTAGATGAGACACAGGATTTGTTTTTTTAAGAGCAGTGAAACTATTCTGTATAATATCATAATGGTGGATACATGGCATTGCGTATTTGTCAAAATTCTCAGAATTTTACAGCACACACGAAAATCAATCTCAGGATATGCAAATTTAAATGATTCCATCTTGGGCATCCCAGCATGGAATACAGACTGTGACAAAAGAATCTCATGGCATTATAAATGTAGGAAACCACCTCACCAAAGGGCCTGGGAGTGAAGTGTGGATCCAAGCAGCTTTGGAAATGGGTGGAGTCTATAAAACAAAGGCCAAAGGAAGTGCACAGAAGCACTCTAATTGACAAAGTTGGTTCCCACAGGGCAGCTAGTTAACAATTCTGATACCATTATTCATGTACACTGGAATTGAATAATTAAATAAAAGGACGGTGGGCAGTGAAATTCAGGTTTCTCACTTTGGGAATGGGAGTTTACAGGTAAACAGGAGGAAGTTAGAATGAAACATGGAAATGGGAGTCAAGTTGAAGGCATCGGTATGAATTCATGTTATGCTTAATAAAGAGACAGATGGATAAATCTATACACAGATTAGTATCTACATATATTCCCTTGCTCTGTCAGCTGAAAGCCTAGAAGTAGTGACACCATAGTAGCAATGAGTACACCAAGTGCCCAGTTCTCAGTTTCTAGTAATATTCTCCAAGGAAATGAACCAGGGCTCCTTGGAGAAATGGTTCCATTCTAGGACTGGAGAAGGAAATACACAAGATGAGGCTTGAGCATCTTGTATCAGAAAGTAAGGAAGTACACGGCCGGGTGGGGTGGCTCACACCTGTAATCCCCGCACTTTGGGAGGCTAAGGTGGGCAGATCACCTGAGGTCAGGGGTTAGAGACCAGCCTGGCCAACATGATGAAACCCTGTCTCTACTAAAAATACAAAAATTAGCCGGGTGTGGTGGCGCCCGCCTGTTAATCCCAGCTACTCAGGAGGCTGAGGCAGGAGAATCACTTGAACCCAGGAGGCAGAGGCTGCAGTGAGCCAAGATCACACTATTGCACTCCAGCCTGAGACTCCATCTCAAAAAAAGAAAAAAAATGTGTTTTAACACACACACACAACCCAAAACCACAATGATTTTCCAAGGACCCTTGTAAAAGAAAAAGAGCTGCCAGTGGCCAAAGTTGCAATGATCTGAATCACAAAATCAAGTATTGGATTATAGCTCAAGGGATAAAATTAAAACCCAGGAATCTACATTTTTAACTAAATGATTAAATAAGGGAGAACAGCCTTATCTCTGGCACTGAATTCCAGATAATTTATGGAAATACTCCATCTAGGAGTACTTCTCTACTCCTTAAATGTGGGCTATTCATAGTAACTTCCTTTGAAGAAATACAGTATGGAAAGGGGAGGAAATAGTAACTTTAGAGTGGAGAAACCAGAAAAACACTGTCTCAATGAGAAAATCAAGCTGACATCCACAGTTAAAAGTCCTAAGAGTTTACATCTCTAGTATGTAGTAAGAATGCACTTTCTCTGATCTCCCTCTCAAAAACCCTTATGCCCATCTAATCATGAGAAAAAGAAAATCTGAATAAAATGTGGACTTAATAGTTATACATCAATATTGGCTCACTGACTGTGACAAATGTACCATATTGATACAAGATGTTAGCAGGACAATTAGCAGGAAATTTGGTGTGGGGTATATGGGAACTTTCTATACTATCTTCACAATTTCTGTAGATCTAAAACTATCCTAGAGGCACAGACAGTGGTGTGCACCTGTAGTCCCAGCTACTTAGGAGGCTGAGGTGGAAGAATCTCTTGAAGTTCAGGAGTTCTAGTCCAGCCTGGGCAAGGTAACAAGACCTTGTCCTTTTAAAAAAAAAAAATGTGGAAACTATTCTAAAATGAAACATCTGTTAAATGAGGGCAACTATCTACATACATTATATACATTTCCATAGAAAACAGCTGTGCAAACTAGATACAGAAGCAGCCACAACATTCTACCTGGTTCTGGACTTTATCTGTACATCTGGTACAACTAAGCTATTTTGATTTTTCCACTTCAAATATTTGATATTAACCTGTCCTTTGATCAAGACAAAACCCACTCTACTATAAGGAAAGGTATATTGCTATGGAGGACAGGTATAAAGGAAACGGAATTCGCCTGGACAATAAATGAAAACTTACAGTAGCAGTTCTCTGCTCATCAAACTTTGAAAGTTTCTGAAGCTCTCTATAGACTGTTCCAAGTGGTGCATATTCCAGAATTAGGTAGACTCTGGTGGCATCATGGAAATAACCATACAGTCTGAGAATGTTAGGATGCCTGCAATGAAAGATAAACATTCTAACACTTGGTTTGGAGCTGACAAGACTATGAACAAATCCTTCATGAAAAACCAGTAGTGTTTCACATGATACCCCCCTCCAAACCCCACTTAAGAAACAAACTATAAACCCACTCCAAGAAGTACATATATACCCACATATCATTTTACATGCATTTCAAAGTATTAATGGACCTCTGGCTTAATTAAGACTATTTCCTTCCTTTAGGCATATTTATTCTTAAGAGGAAAATTCAGCTGAATATTAATTATCTACATATTAAAAGAAAGACATGGCATTGTCACAGTAGTTTGCTACCCAGACACTGTGACAGATAAAAGCAGTGATTAGTAATGGCAGTAGGTGGGTGCTGAGCAGACTGGGCAGGTGCAGACTATGGACGGCAGGAAGCAGCCAACGGGAAGCAAAGCCCATGTGAGATGCCCACCCCTCCCAGCCCCAGCCAGGTGTTGCCAGGTAGAGACACACCAGGCCTGATGTGGCCAGACTTGAAGTATTAGCATCCGATTCAAATGTGAAAAACACTGAAAGCAAAAAGAAAAAAAGGAAAACCAAAAACTCACCAGCCCTGGTCAACCTGCAGGTAGCTGCTAGCAACTCCTGCCTACCTCAGAATATAGGGTACCATTCCCCTTCATTATCCACCATAAAGACTTGCCCATATAAATTATTCCATTAACAAAACATTAAATCCTCAAGTCATTTTTCAGGATCAGAGCACTTAAGTGTAGATACATCTTTGAAAAATGACAAATTTAAAATCATTCTTTGTGGTACTATGAAAAGCAGGCCCTCTAAAAGATAAATTTATACTTTTTTTAAAGAAAAGGAATACAATTTTATTTTAACTTGCAAAGCATGGGAGAATCGCAGGAGAATGATTACTCAATAACCCAGTGGGGTACAGAAGCTTATCTTTCTCATAGTGTAGGGGGAGGTGAGGAAAAGGCCATACATTTGAAGGCAGTGCATCGTAAGAGGGAGTGAACGGACCTGGGAAGAGGCTGACATTACAGGAGAGGGAGGGGCACAGCATCTGTGAATATTCTTTCAAACATGAACCTGAAAACTCACCGAAGGTGGGACTGTATTTCTACTTCTCTTCTGAGCTGATGCTCCACTCCTGCTTTCTCCAGCTGAGCCTTAAATAACACTTTAAGAGCCAGAATAAACTTGCTTTGTTTTTCTCTTGCCAAATAAACATTACCAAACTTTCCCTTACCCAGAGGGCGGCCGATTTCAAAGTCTTCCAAAGACCATTGCCTCCTAGGAAGGAATTTGAACCTTTTAGAATATGAAAACAAGCCTTTTCTAACAAATTTTCAATGAGTAGTAGACACATTCTATAAATAATTTTAGATTCAAACTTGTACTCAGTATTTATCCTTAGCAAGAACCAAGGCAATAACCAGTATCAAAGAGTTGCCACAATGTGAAACCCTGACTTCCCTAGCTGCTGTTAGGTGTGAAAGTCAGATCTGAATCACTCTACGGGCAATGTCCCAAGGGCGCACTATGCTCAGAGGAACGGGCCCATGACAACACTGAAGACCATAAAAAGGATAAGTGACCAGAGAGGGAGGAATGCTTCCAGACCATCTCGGTGCCTCTTTCAAACTAACCACAGCCACCGCCTCCAGTCCCAGAGGTGCTAACACTCTCTAGGTGGAGAACCACTCTGGTGGCAGACACAGAGCTATTGTTACTAACGGAAGCAGGATGGAACCCACAGGCTACAGGGGCGTGAGAACCAATGGATTTAGTCTCAGCCACTAAAAGCAAAATTGTCTGTGGGTTCATTCCTCGCTCCTCGCCTACATTCCAGAGTCCAGACAGTTCAGAAGTTGAGAGCAGGCTTTTAGAAAAACCCTGGGGAAGATATTACAGCCAACCTTTATAATAAAGTACTAAAGCTATAATTATAATACTGTCAAAACCCTCAGTCATATATGAGTATATAATTCTGTAACATATTCTATTTTTTTAAAACTTGTACTTTTATACAATAAAAAAGTACAGACACATATATAAACCATACGCAGTGGTTACTTCTAAGGACAGAGAGGAACTTCCACACATTTCTGTATGAGATTCTCATACAAGCTTTTCCTAAATTTGAAAGCAATTTTTTAAAGCACTTCTGAGTCCCTAGTAAAATACCTAAATACACAAAATTCCATTTTTAGGATTGGAAATCTGGAAACATTTATATCCTCTAAATGAAAATAAAGGCCTCATTTTTTTCCCCCCAAGAGTTCTTACAACTAAATTTGCAATGAAATAGCACAGAACTTTGTAAATAAGAAAGCTTACTTTTTTGATTCTTCATTTTTCTGTTTTGATGCCAGTTCTTCCTCAGGATTATTTTCTATATGGAATAAGTTAAAAACCTATTTTTAGAATAACTATATAAGTTGTGAATAGAGGTGAATTAAAGAATTGGTCACCAAAATATTAATGGTATGTCAAGAATAAGCCTGTTGTTTTGTTTTGTTTTCCTTATAGAAAAAAGGGCTACTACACCCTGACTTCCATCATGTGAAGTCTTTATAGAATTTCTAAAGATAAGCAGACATATACATAGACAGGCCCTTCTCTGATAAATTAAAGGCAGACTGTGCAGGTTCTTCTGAAGCCTCAGTTTCCAAATGAAGAGCTTTTCTGGCAGAATTGCCCATCTTTCCATGCATGCCAAGCTGCCACCTCATCACCTTTTTCCCCTTACTAGGTAGTCCAGCCAACTGTCCATACCCCACATACAAATTATCACCAACATGTAGCAAAACAGGCCAGCCACCCTCCATTATATTAATAAGTTGCCAAGGGGAAATATAAAAATAAATGCTACCAATTCAGCAAAATGCACAATGAACAGCTGTGCGACAGAGGACTGGGGTAACTATTTCATCAGCCACGAGAACGTATGGGATATTTCCACTTGTCTGTCTCCAACATCTCAAACTCTAACAGCACATGATGGTCATGCTCAGGTATTTGGATGCAAGTGCAAACTCTTCCTCCATGTGCCCATCACATGTGCACCCCTCCAGCCCCCAGCTCACCAACTTAGTTAATATCAATCCCAACTCCTTTTTACTCATCTTTCAGGTACAATGTAATTGCCCATTTCTATTGAGTCGGCATCTTAAATGAGCTCTCAAATTTGTCTGCACCTCTCCATCCTGGCTATCTCTTTAGATTAGTTAACTGCTTCTGAGTTTTAGCTTCCTCCTCTATAAAACTGAGTTAATAACTGGCTACCTTCATGAAGTGGTTACAAGGATTGAATGAGATGACGTGGATGAAGCACACCCTTGAGTTCGGGGAATGAGCACTCAACAGCTGGTAAATAATAGCATCCACTCTGCTCCACAGAGCAGATCATTGCCATGTCTGACCTCAACCTCCTTCCTGTCTGGTACTCCTAAATCCAGCAGTCCTACTCCAATTTATTCAGTACTTCCACAGTAAGCTTTCTTTTTTTCCTTTTTTTTTTGAAACAGAGTCTTGCTCTGTCACCAGGCTGGAGGGCAGTGGCACTATCTCGGCTCACTGCAATCTCCACCTCCCGGTTCAAGTGATTCTCCTGCCTCAGCCTTCTGAGTAGCTGGGACTACAAGCACGCGCCACCATGCCCAGCTAATTTTTGTATTTTAAGTCAAGTAGGAACGAGATTTCACCAGGTTGGCCAGGATGGTCTTGAACTCCTGACCTCGTGATCCACCCGTCTCAGCCTTCCAAAGTGCTGGGATTGCAGGCGTGAGCCACCGCGCCTGGCCTCCACAGTAAACTTTCTAAAAGGCAAAGTTCCCTTCTCAGTTCAAAAAACCTTCAGTAGCTTCCAAATGCCCTAGAGATGAGGCCCCATTCCTTAACATGGCCATCAATGCCCATGGTGACGTCACCGCAGCCTGCCTCAGTTCATCCACTTCTCTAGATTTCCCCCAAACTTTAGAAGATGTCAGTCCCTCAAGTACACTTACTCCAAGCACCCTACATCCAGACCCACTAACTAACAATCAAAAGGACACCAATCGATGCTATGTCCTCCCTGGGTGCCCAACTCTTCCAAGAGGCTGAGAATCAGGTCTGGATTTTTAGTGGTCTGGCCCATAGGCAGACACTGTTACTTCAACCCAGATGCCATATTTTCTCCCCATCCTCAACAGCTATACAAGCTAGGGCTCCAAATAATAAGTGTGAGTATATACACTTGCTTTTTTAGCAAGATGACAAAGAATGACTATCCAATGAGTCTCAAAACCTAGCTTACCAGGAGCCGACGGCTGGGGCTGCTTGCTCTTTTGGGTGTTACTCAGTGGCCTGCAGACAGGGTGAGGTACACTGGTTGCCTGCAATTGCTTCTGCTTCTGAACCGGCTTGTGATTGGAGACAAGCTTTTGTGCTTGCAAAGGAACACGCTGGGAAGAATTTGAAGGACACAAGACCCGCTGAGCCTGGCCACTATTTCCAGGTAATGGATTCTGACAAGGAAACTGCTGAGTCACGAGAACACGTTTTGGACCTCCAACTGGCACTATAGCCTAGATTGGAAGAGAAAATAAACTTTCTTTTATTCATGAATTCAAAAGATCAATATTTTGAGAATTTCACGAAGTTTGTTCTCTAGCATAGCAAAATAATGAATGTCACTGGTAACAGATGGAAGGGGAAAAGGCATTTTAATCAGTACTTCCAGTGTTAGTATGTGGGTAAGAATACCTGAATGATACTTTCTACCCCCTCCAACTCCTCACCCCTAAAAATCATGCTTCATTAACAAATATCCATTAATGAAGGAGACAAACATTTTCTAAATTTCTCAATAATTTGGAAATAGACACTAAATTGCTATTTGGCAAAAAGCTACGATACAAAAACTTTATGCCAAAATCTCAGTTCCATTGAAATTTGATAATACATGTTTACGAAAACCAAAAAAAAAACTGTCAAAACGTTCAACAATGATGATTTTCAAATGAAGTTTTAGAAGAATCTCGTGTTTTCATATATTCAAGATTTTCCACAATAACCTTATTACTGTACTATTGATTAACCATGTTTCATTTTCCAAGTATTTACAAAATGGACTTGAGCAAAAAACTGGCAAAGAGAAAACAAATGTAGGCTCTTCAAAAAGTTATTACTAAAATGTATTATTTGTACACCTGTAAGTACTGTATTACAAGCTTAAATAGTTAAATGAACTCTAACACCCTCAACTAACCAAATTAAAAGGGGTGTGGGGATGAGATTTCCTTCAGCTTCAACAGCTCATTTTAAGTGAGGGTAAGTGCTGGAAATGAAAGTCTCAAGATCCATCCCCAGCTCAATGGTATGAGTGTTTTATAAAGAAAAGATGTTAAGACTTCCAAGTACAAAGTCATTTACTCCTGAAATTAGTAGTGTCCACAACACAGTAGGCATTCAGACAAAGACAAATAAAAAGAAACATTTTAAATGTAGAGCAATTTTTTAAATGGCCTTTATCAAACTAACTGAGAATCAAATACAGTAATTCAAAGTAGCCTTTTTCTAATTAGTCATTTTATATTTATAGCCAATTTTACAAGCTTTGGACTCCTGCTGGATGCATTATTACTATTATCCTGTATACAGTGGAGGGGAATAGAAACTTAGCCAATTATAAGACAAGGCAGCCAAAAAAGCTACTGGAAGATTCAGCAAAATGTTACTGAACATTAGAAAAGTGACTAATTCATATCCAGGAATGCAGAAAGGGATTTAAATTTATCACCCAAAGTAAAGGTAGAAAGAATTCCAGACAAGACCAACCTCCATGTGGGTTTGCAAATGTGAAAGAGATTATAGATTATTCAGTTTACCTTAACAGGCCCGGAAATGCAGTTTTCTTTAGATCTGTCCATGATGCCTGAAAAGAAAAAGAACCTTTAATGTGAAGAACAAAGCCACCTGCTTCAAGTGCTGTAAGTTTTTTGATAGGCAGTTAGAGCTCCCTGATCAAAAGGCCTCCACAACACACAGGATTTTACACTTTGTGTCCAAATGAAGCTGATGAGGGAGAGACAGGCACGTGCTTTTCCCACAAGGCCAACCTCCCCCTTATGCATGTCCCATCCTCTCTCTGAGTCTTCACTCCTGATGCTCTTGCTGCTACATCCTCTCTTCTCTAACGGATCACTACCATCCCTGTGCAGCCTGCTGGTATACCTGATACCTTTAAAAAGTACTCTTTATTCAATTATCTTTGCTAACCATGACCCTCTCCTCTCCAACAGTAAAGCTCCAGAAGCACTGTCCACACTTGCCACCTCTACGCCTCCCCTCCCGAGCCCATCCCCACCCAGCTTTTTTGTCTCCACCACATTGTCAGGCTCATGGCTGACACCTACTGTTGCCAAACCCAAGGCTCAATTCCACCTTCTCCTTAGCTGCATCCTCAGCAGAATCTGACAAGGCTGATCACACCTTACACCTTTTTCTTCACTTAGCTTCCAGGTTTATCTACCACCTAGTCATCCTGTCTTTCCCTCCTTGCTGGGTCAGTCTCAGTTTCGCCCAAACAAGGGTCTGGGGTGACTCAAGAGCGAGTCCTTGAACCCTCCACTTTTCCAACTACACCTTCACAGGGATCCATATCACCCAGTGGCTCAGGTCTAAATGCCTTCATGAGGACCACTCAAAATGCATCTTCTGCCCTAATCTCTCCTTGGACTGTCAGACTCAGATATCTAAGTATTTGCCCAGGATCTCCCAGAAATGTCTGCCAGGCACCTCAATCCTAACATATCTAAAACCAAACCTCTTCCATCCTCCACTTCTCACCTCCCTGCTCATGGTTGTGCTCTGAGCTCAGGCCTAGAATGACCTCTCCATCTATAATTACTCCCTAGCCAAGTATCAAGTCTCTCTGCTTTCAATACCATCTACAGGCTGAGGACTCCCAAATATTCATTCTGCAGCCCAGATCTCTCCCCTGAACTCCTGATCTAAATTTTCTACTTTCTATGCAACATCTGCACCTGATTATCTGAGAGGCATCTCAATTTTAACATATCCCAGGCAGAAGTCCTAATCCCTCCCTGCTCTCACCTCCCCAAATGTAGTCTCTAGACATCCTCATCTCAGTTCATGGCAAATCCATCCTGTCAGTTGCTCAGGCCAAAAGCCTTGGCATAATAATCCTCTAAGAGGTTCCCTCTCTCAAACCCCTCATCGAATCCACTGGCATATTCTGTAGGCTCTACCTTCAAGATCACTGCTCACGACCTCTACTACTACCACCTGATCAAACCGTAATTCTCTCTCCCTTGAATTCTTTGCAGCAGCCTCCCAATGGCCTCCCCACTTCCATCCTTGCCCCGTTATGGTCCATTCTCAACACTGAGGCCAGCAATCCCATTAACAAGCCAGATGTGCTGGTCCTTGGTTCAGAAGACCCCCATGGATCCCCAACTCAGTCAAAACAATGCAAACTCCTAGCCTGCATAGACAGGCCTATTGAAGTCGCATAGAATGTGGCCCCTAACTGCCTCTCTGACTTCATCTCCTCTTCTTGTCGACTGTGCACCAGCCACACAAGGCTCCTTTCCTCCTCAAACAAGTCCCCTGCCATAGGCCTCTGCACTTCTTGCTCCCTTTATTAGGCTCTTCCCCCAGGTGTGTAGTTCGGTCTTTCATTGTGGGTATTTTTTTTTTTTGAGATGTAGTTTAACTCCTGTTGCCTAGGCTGGAGTGCAATGGCATGATCTCGGCTCACCGCAACCTCTGCTTCTCGGGTTCAAGCGATTCTCCTGCGTCAGCCTCCCAGGTAGCTGGGATTACAGGCATATGCCGCCATGCTTGGCTAATTTTGTATTTTTAGTAGAGACGGGGTTTCTCCATATTGGTCAGGCTGGTCTCAAACTCCCAACCTCAGGTGATCACCCACCTCGGCCTCCCAAAGTGCAGGGATTACAGGCATGAGCCACTGAGCCCAGCCTTCATTGAGGTGGTTTTTTTGTTTTTTGTTGTTGTTGTTTTTCCCCGAGACAGAATCTCGATTTGTTGCCCAGGCTGGAGTGCAGTGATGTGAGCTCCACTCACTGCAACCTCCACCTCCTGGGTTCAAGCAATTCTCCTGCCTCAGCCTTCAGAGTAGCTGGGACTACAAGGCACCCACCACCACACCCAGCTAATTTTTGTATTTTTAGTAGAGACAGGGTTTCAGCATGTTGGCCATGGCTGGTCTGGAACTCCTGACCTCAGGTGATCCTCCTGCCTCGGCCTCCCAAAGTGCTGGGATTACAGGCATGAGCCACCGCGCCCAGCCCATTGAGGTTTTTTAATCAAATGTCCTTGCACTCCAGCCTGGACAACGGCGTGAGACCCTGTCTCAAAAAAAAAAATAGAATTACCATTTTACAAATAAGCAAATAACTCCAGATGAAGCCAGGCCCAGACTACAGATGGGAGCCCTTATAAAAAAACAGTGGGTTAGTAAAAGTTAATAAACAACAAGGAGAAGGAAATGCACACTGTGTTAATCAAACATTAATTTTGAATAACAAGCAGAAATGAGTAAGATTCTAAACCAGAATTCTAGAGACACCTCCAGGAAAACTGCCCTTCAGGTGACTCTTATCTGCAACCAGATTGAAGAACTAGATG
This sequence comes from Cacajao melanocephalus, assembly GCA_963573385.1. Classification (NCBI taxonomy): domain Eukaryota; kingdom Metazoa; phylum Chordata; class Mammalia; order Primates; family Pitheciidae; genus Cacajao; species Cacajao melanocephalus. The sequence continues at coordinate 21,038 of CAUYLG010033746.1, forward strand.
ACTTTCACAGGATTCATTCAGTTCGAACCAGAAATCCTACTACTCTGAATAGAAAAGCTGTTAGGCTAACAGCACAGGAAGTTTATACGGGTTTATTCCTTCCTTCCTCAGACTTGTGCATGCCTGCAGAGATGAAGGGCAGGACGAACTAGGTAGGTTGCTGAAAAATGTTTAATTCAGGGGACAAGGAAGGTGAAGGAAGAGGAGACATTACGAGTTAAGGACAGTGGCTACATCTATCTCACCCGGATGGTTCTTAGAAATGGAGACTCTGAGGCCTAACCCCAGGTCTAAGAAAACAGATTCTGCATTTTAAAGTCCCCAGATTAGCATGCACTGGTCTGCATCCCTAGTTCTCAATCAAACCTAAGAATCATCTCGATAGTGTGTTAATAACTAGACACCTGGGTCCTATCCCTAAGAGATTCTGATTTACCGGATAGCGGTCCCCGGTAAACCGCACTCCTGCTTTATTTCCTTAGTAACACCCACCCCAGTTGCAAGTTCTCCGTCTGCTCGCTGTCTCCGCACCCACTAGAACGTGAACTCCAACACTGGCAGCAGGGACCTTCTGTGCTTTTCCTACCCAGGTGATCTCCGAGTACAAAATCCAATCTGAAGCCCACCCACCCCTCCCGCGCGGGTCAACACCAGTCAACAAACCCATTTCCACCTCTAGCTGTAAAAAGTAACACGCAGAATCTTACAGGGAGCCTCGGTGCCCAGGAGCAGATGCCAAGGCTCTGGGCGGGCACAGGGCAGCGCCGAGGACAGGGAGGGACCCTGGGACGGAGGAACCGAGAGGGAACTTCTCGCTCCGCCACCCTGGCCGGCCGCCCCTTGTCCCCCCCACGCCCTCATCCGCCGCTGCGTTAGCCCCCACGGCCTACCCACCCGTCAGCTCCCACCTGCGACCCAAAGACGCGATTCTTCCAAGAGCTCAGCCGTTAGAATTCAAAGGTTCTTCTTTTTAAGCAAGAGTTAAACCCTCTAACCAGAAAGCCGATTGGCCTGTGCTGGAGAGAGGCTGCCTTGTGATTGGTTGACAACAAACCCGACGCCTTAAGTCGCGTTCCAGGGAGCAAACCGCACGCAGGCGCACTTGCTCCCTAAGAACCCGGAAGTGGTGGAGCCAACGGCCAGCCAGACCCGTGGCAGTCCCAGTGCTCAGGGTGCTCTCCGGGGTTGGGTATTTGTCGGTGAGGCAACAGCCCCTTGACGTCAAGGTTGTGGCATTGGAGATAAAGTCCGAGGTGAGCTAACCTTTTGAACGTGCCAGTAAGTAAGATGGCGAGAAAGGCAGAGAGTGGGGCCGATCGATAGCGCAGCGCTTGGCGTGGCGCCCTTTCCGCGTGCGCAGTGAACGTGCGCCCGGAGCTGTCGATTGGGCAGGATTCGCGCCTCCATTTTTCCAGGAGAGAGCGGGAGACCGAGAAAGCCGGACCAGCTGGTACTGGGGCTACAGGGAGAGTGGCTGGTGCGGTCGGCTGGGGCCTTTAGAGAAAACCAGAGAGAGGACTGGGGCGAAACGGGAAGGGTCGAGAGTTAGCAAGGTGGCGTGCGCCTCTACTTTGTGCTTCCTAAGTTGTCCGGTTTGGCCTGCACCCCCTCCTCTTCCTCAAAGGGCCTCGCTCCCATTCCCACCCAGTCCTTAGTTCGCCTCTGCATCCAGATGGTTGCGGCGCGTCTAGTGAGGGGGTTTCTGTGTTCTCGCCCTTTCAACTGCGATGTAACTGGTCCTGGGTCGGGTTCTTGTTCTCGTGTCTCGGTGTGCTCACCTGCAAATTGGGGAAGATAATTAGGCTTCTGTTAACCTGGCGAGTGAACGTTCTGTGGGAGTTGAGAAGTTGGGGCTGGGCCACTTCAAGTATAAATATATATATATATATCTTTGTACACCCGGGATGCGCTCAGCAAGAGTGAAGAGACCGGATTGAATAGTAGTGTAGGGAGCCAAAAATGGCTTCCCCCCGTCCTTCTAGGTTCCTTATTAGGACTAAGAGTTAAATTGACATAGGAGAGATTAAGTGTTAAGTAAGTTACTGCAGAGTAAACAGGATGTGCATGTAAAGCATTGAGCTGGCATACGGAAATTATTCAAGTCATGTTAACCCGACGCTAACAGTAGAATCTTTCATGAACTTTTCTTCTCTGGCCGTACTACCCACTTCTGATCTTCATTTTTTATTGCTACTTCAGAATCTCCCATTTTTTTTTTCGTGCAGCTAATCATTGTCCATAGGAGAAAGACGATATTTAATTACGTACAAGAGTCCCACAAAATACGAGACTAAGAAGTTGAAGTCAGATGATTAAAGCTTACATAGCATCCTGAGCTACTGAGAGGAATGAATAGAGGATTGTGGGACCGGAGCGGGGGAACGGGGCAGCTGTAACAAAGTTATGGGAGGATGAACAGAGGAAATATGCAAACAGAAGAATAGGTGATCCTCTGGTCTCATGTGATTTGAGTTAATCTTCCCTGGTTCCTGTGATCTCAGTGAATCTTCCCTGGTTAATAAGGATTCGTGACAAATGAGGTTTTTTTGGAGGGTCAGACTTGAGGCAGGTGAGGGAAGCGCCTACTGTTCTCTAGGTACCCACAGTTCAGTGTAATTGGCCTTCCAAAGCATCTCGTTCTGGCCTAGCATTTCCTGAACTCCTTCAGTGGTTAAGCTCAGGGCTCGGAGTTGGCAATTCTGGTGTTTTTAACCTTGGATAAATAACTCAGCCACTTTTTATCTTGAGTAGGTGTCCTGACCTCCGTGAACCCATTTCATCGTTATTGTGTCCCAGGATTTTCTACTCAAACATAGACCTCTGTTCATGTACTACTTCATATACGTGAATACATTGAATGATTTTATTCAGTGAACTAATGCTTACAAAGTACTTAGCATGATGGTATCTGGCATGCAGGAAGTGCTTAATGTTAAGGGTTGTTATTAACATCCATCAGTGTCATACAGTGTATAAGAAATCAAGCTCTTATTGAAAAAGGAAATAAGAAAAAAAAACTAAAATTAAAAAAAAAAAATCAGGCTCTGAGGTCACTTTTGTTCTTTGTTGCTGTTCCTCAGACACCTGTAGCCTTTTAATATGGTTTAAACACACATATACATAAAGGCGTTGATTTTTGGTAAGCAAATTATCATGTTCAGTTGGAGTTTTTTTTTTTAATAAACCAATAACCATTTACAGTTTTTTGTCTCTTAAGAATGAAGGAAAACTTAGACACTTGTAAATGAATGCATGTACAATGCTTCCAGATTTTTACTTTTTTTTTTCATTTTTATTGTTTTGACCTTTATTGGCAATATTTTATTGGGCAGTTCACCTTTGAGTCTTTCTAAAACATTCAACTTGGTTGAGCTTTTGTAGTGCAGTTGCTTTTTTTGCCTCATATTTTGATTATCTAATTAGATTATATAATTACAGTAACAAGCTCAGTTGCCTTAAAACAGGTTTTCAGAATGAACATAAAAGATATTCGTAAACAGACAGCTTAGCTGGTGGAACCAGCAGTCCAGACCTTGAATAGCAGCTGTCTTGCATATTGCAGGTACCAATGTTTAATTAACAGAAGAAATGGAAGATTCTGGGATAGCAATAAAGAATCATAGGTAGGTAGTTTGATGGAGAAGAAAAGTTGATGAAAGGTTGTACCGTAAATATTGGCTAATGTGACTTGAATGATTTCTGTATGCCAGGCACTATGCTCAGTCCTTTGTATGCACCACCTTGTTTAGCTTCCAGTAATTTAGCAGCTGAAGAACCTGAGGCATAGAGAAATGACATCACTGACCAAAGATACTGCAGCTAGTAGAGATGGGATCTGAGTCCTGCAAGATTAAGTCTGACCAGAGTCCTGTGTTGCTTCTGTGAGTTACTGGAGTCTCTACCCTTCACCATCCATTTTCCCTTTTTTGCAGCTGGCAGGGAAACTGTCTTCCTTTTCTCCAAGATGTACAGAACCAAAGTGGGCTTGAAGGACCGCCAGCAGCTCTACAAGCTGATCATTAGCCAGCTGCTGTATGACGGCTACATCAGCATCGCCAATGGCCTCATCAATGAAATCAAGCCTCAGTCTGTCTGTGCACCCTCAGAGCAGCTCCTGCATCTCATCAAACTAGGTAGATGGTGAACACAAATCCATACATCCCTGGCAAGGTTTTAGATGTTTTCAAATGGCAGAATTTTTCAAGATTATTCTTGTTTTGTTTTAGTGCCTAGTATGTGCCGGGCACTCCAGTAAGTAAGTAGTTCAGTAAGTAAGGGGTAAGCGGAGTTCAGATTATGAAGATTTTAAGCTGGTTCTGACCTGAGGGTCTTCGTACGCATTATCTGGAACACTCTGTTGTTGTATTACTGACTTCCTTCAAATTTTACATCAGATGTCATCTGAATTCTCTTCACCCCTCCTAAAATAATCTGACCCTTTCCTGCATTTTCCCAGTTACCTTACCATAGTGATCCCATTTATTTTATAACAGTCACTTTGAAATTTCCTTTATCATTTAGGTGGTTTCCCATATGATCCTTACCTCCCCACTTCGCACCCATTGCTGCCTTGTCAGAAAAAACTACAAGTTTGGTAAGGATCGGGACCTTATATTATTCAGCAGTATATCCTGGTGCCTACCTGGCTAATAATAGAAAGCACTCAGGAAAATACTGAATGACCAAACTTGTTCATACCCTTTGACTTGGCAGTGCAAATTGTGAGCATTTCTTCTGGGGAAATAAAATGGATAAACTGCCATGCCCAACAATATGGAATTAGCTGTAAATTTTAAAATATCCATAAAATGGAATACTACAGCATAATAAAGATGAATATTTATTAGCCATGTTTTGCATGATTAAATGAACAAGTAAGTCACAACATGTTATACAGCACTGGTCTATTACTGGTTTGAAAAATAAAACAGCTGTGCATGGGAAAGGGTCCTGAAGAATTTTTACCAATACGTTAACAGTCATTATCTCTGGGTGGTAAAATTCAAGGTCATTTTTATTTTCTTGTTCAATCCATAGTTCTAATTTTTCCTCTACTGATCAACATATTACATGATTTGTCAAGTTATTTATAAATTTTAAATGCATATTCTTGATAAACTTCAGTTTTTTTAAATATCAACTTTCAAATACATTTTACTAATGTTCCTATTAATAATGTAGCTGACTTAATGAGCATCAGAGCTGCTACTAATACATCTCAACCGTAAAAATATTAAAATTTGGAATAGAAAAGTGGATAATTTAACTACAGAACTGCTATTTTTTGAGTTTCTGTAGTTGTAGATAAAGCAGTAAACTCTGGAGGCAAGAACTGGGGAAATGACTTTATCTGTTGGAGCCTAACCTTCCAGCAACCCATGTGGCCTCACAGCATGGTGAGCTTTGAATAGCATGGGCACCGTACACAGTTTTGTAAAGCATTAGGTGTCATGCAGCTCCAAGAAATAGGAAGTTGACACTGGTGAGCATTTTTCCAGTTTGGATCTAAAATTTTGTCTTGGCCTTTTAAAAAAAAAAAACACACACACACACATACACTTGTTATGCCCTTAATTTTGATTTCTTTCAGGAATGGAAAATGATGACACCGCAGTGCAGTATGCAATTGGTCGTTCAGATACTGTTGCCCCTGGCACAGGGATTGACCTGGAATTTGATGCAGATGTCCAGACTATGTCCCCAGAGGCTTCTGAGTATGAAACATGCTATGTCACATCACATAAGGGACCATGCCGTGTAGCTACCTATAGTAGAGATGGACAGTTAATAGCTACTGGGTCTGCTGATGCTTCGATAAAGATTCTTGACACAGAGAGGATGTTAGCCAAAAGTGCCATGCCAATAGAGGTAAAAATTACTTACTGCTTGCCTTCTGTTTTTCATTTTTGGAAAAATGAGAGTATAGTTCAAACCAGCATTAGTTGCCACAGTTGTGGATTGTGTACTTTGATTCAGACACATTTTGTACCTTGAACATCTCTTCTTGTTGGTCTAGGTCATGATGAATGAGACCGCACAACAAAATATGGAAAACCACCCAGTGATTCGAACTCTTTATGACCATGTGGATGAAGTCACATGCCTTGCTTTCCACCCAACAGAACAGATTCTGGCTTCTGGTTCAAGAGATTATACTCTTAAATTATTTGATTATTCCAAACCGTCAGCAAAAAGAGCCTTCAAGTACATTCAGGTAGGAATCTTTGGAAAGGAGCTTTACATTTTTTTTCTTAAATACAGTGAGCTACTGTATGACTATTGACTATTCTCTTTTTAAAAGTAGTCTTGGTGATCATCCTGTGAAACAAGAGTACAGACCAGGATGCATGCCAGATAGCATGTGGATCAGATTTTGTTGGCATATACTGTCATCTGCCTGCTTCCTCTGGCTGGTCAGAGTTTATGAACTGACGTCAGCTTTGGAGGGTTTGGAATCCATATTACTCTTTAAAGGTTGCAGATCCCTGTTAAAAGCAAAACATGACCAATTTCACTAATGTATAACTTATAGGAATAAAAAACATTCAGTTGAAAGTATTGTTTACTGGCAAGGTGACATTTGGTACCCTATTTTGAATATGCATTGCAGAAATACTAATGTTTTTGTTGTGGCTTCTGTCTGTTTGATAATTAAACTAGGCTGGTTGCAGTGGCTCATGTCTGTAATCCCAGCACTTTGAGAAGCCTAAGTGGGAGGATCACTTGAGCCCAGAAGTTTTAAGATCAGCCTGAGCAATACAGTGAGACCTCATCTCTGCTTAAAAAAAAAAAATTAACTAATTAGCTGGGCATGGTGGCATGCGCCTGTAGTCCCAACTACTCAGTATTCGGAGGCAAGGATGATTTGAACCCAGGAGGTTGAGCCTGCAGTGAGCTGTGATCATGCCACTGCACTCCAGCCTAGGTGACAGAGCAAGACCCCATCTGCAAAAAATAACAACAAACTTAATTTTTTATTCAATATTTGCAGCCCTAGAGCAAAATAAAGAAGCTCTTAGGTGCAAGTTGTACTTACCTTTAGCAGCCATACATGAGTGTGTCATTATCTGATAATACTCCATCCTGAGTTCACTCAATGTTCGTTTACAAATAATGAAGCTCACTTCTGTAGTTTTCGGAATATAACCAGTAAATGTTTAGTTTTGGAAATATATTCAAAAAATACTTTGATGTATTCCAGAAAGTTCTTTTATTCATTATAATACCTGTGTAATATCTAATCATTGTTTTATGGACTTTTTTCGTCAGCCAGATATTTTCCACATTTCCTCTGGATTTAGTTGTCCACCAGTTGGTCACTTGTGTTAATGTCTCTGTCCTAACAGGAAGCTGAAATGTTACGTTCCATCTCTTTTCATCCTTCTGGAGACTTTATACTTGTTGGAACTCAGCATCCTACCCTTCGTCTTTATGATATCAACACCTTTCAATGTTTTGTCTCTTGCAATCCTCAAGATCAACACACCGATGCTATATGTTCCGTTAATTACAATTCTAGTGCCAATATGTACGTAACTGGAAGCAAGGACGGCTGCATCAAATTATGGGATGGTGTTTCAAATCGATGCATCACAACTTTTGAGAAAGCACACGACGGGGCTGAAGTTTGTTCTGCCATTTTTTCCAAAAATTCTAAATACATTCTCTCAAGTGGAAAAGACTCTGTAGCTAAACTCTGGGAAATATCAACAGGACGAACACTGGTCAGATACACGGGTATGTGAGAAATTGATGTTACTTAATGTTTCTGTAGTGTTACACTTTCAAGAACTCTCCTTTAGGACCTCACAATAGAGCAACACAGTAAGTCTATGCATTGAACAAGGCAGATGTTACCCCTCTCTTAGATCAGAGGAAATCAAGACTTAGAGGTAAAGTCGTTTAGCCAAGGCTACAGTTCATAAGGGAGCTGGAAATAGAACTGTGCTTTCTTAACTTTGCTGTTTTCAGCACCTCATACCATGGACTAGGTCTGGATTCCATGCAAGTAACATTTGAGAACCTGGTGGTCCATTTGTAGCTTGGCCTGCCCTCTTCCCACAGAAACGTGAGAGCAATCCAGAGAAAAGCTTCAAGTAGTAGATCAGTATTATTAATATATACATTGGGGAAAGATGACTGAGAGGTAAGATCTTAGCCCATGGTCAAAGGAAACCACGTGCATTCTGAATGCAGGTATAAAGTAGGCTCAGCAGACAGAAAAAAATGACATCCATTGAATTCTTATTAATTTTTATTGGTCTCATTGGTAACAGTTGTACCTGTGGAGTCTTTTTATAATGAAACCTATTTAAATTTATCCTGTCACTAGTAGGGCCCAAGTCTGGTTATTTGATAGTGAATGTTAAAACACTGTGTCTTCTGTTACTTGTAGCACCAAAGATGGTTGTTTGGTATAAAACCTCCAGAAAATTTGATTTTTTCCTCTATTTTGAGTTATGTTTGTATTGTACACTAAAATTGCCAGGAGCATAACTCAAAAAAAAAAAACAAATCACAACAGTATTGAAAAGGGACTAGACTGTGTTGTTTGCATTGAAGAGTCGGTGACATCTGACCCACTAGAGGGCAGCATAATCTGCCTTAGATTTGTCTCGCTGCAACCAGTTTCCTTCCCTGCCATCTTTCTGGCTGCTGGTACAACTAGCAGATCTTAGGAAGAGCCATTTTTATCATAATTCTTGGTGACTTCATTGAAACAATTATATACAGTTGTTCTGGAAAGTATTATTAAAGAACTATATGTGTGTTGCAAAAAGATACAAAAGTGATCAGAGTAAATGTGAAAAGTACTCCCCCTTTAGAAGTTATAACTATTTTAAGGAGTGTGCTTTATCTGGACAGATACCCACCAGCCTACCAACAAGAGCTTATATATTTGTTGTAGGAATGTTTTGGATGTTTTATAGTAGTATGAGATTGACTGGCTTGTTTTAGTGGGGAATAGCAGTGTGGTTTCTCAAAAATGTGATTATGTTGAATTTATGTGCAAATTCCCCTTTTCATTTTTTTTCATTTCACAGCTCAAGCCCCTGTCATGTCAGCATGTTAAGATTTCTGTTCCTAGTTTTAATAATTATTTAGAATTCAAAGGGTTTTTGAGACGATGAAAAGAGAAAAACTATCAAGAAAACATTAGAAATTGGGATGTTAAAACTTAATTAAAAACAACACAAATAATTAAAATGCAGGACTAGGGAGAAATAGCCATAGCATGTATACAGATGTTAGACATTGAGTTAATATCCTTAATCTGTAAAGAGAACTCAAATAGGAAAAAGATGAGCCCAAGCTAGAGAGAGAAGAAGCCAAAGGACAGGGGGGTTGCTTTATAAGAGAGCAGTGGTCAGTAAATACTAGAAAAGGTGGCCAGCCTCGCTGCAGACCCAGGAAATGAATATGGGGACCTGGTTTTGTTCATCAGATTTTAGGCATTTTAAAGATTTATGTTATCTAGTATTGATACAGATTTGAGGAAATAATCATATTTTGTTGGTCAGAGAGTCAGCAGTAAAATATTTCAGCACAGTTTGGTGTCGTATCAAAATTTTAAATACATACTTTTTGACCCACTATATCCATTCTTAGAAATTCAACTTAACAAGGTATTTGGACAAGCAGGCACGTGCCCATAAAAGGTTGTGTATCCCAACATCATCTGGAGTGGCTGAAAGTTGGAAACAGCATAAATGTCCACTAAGAAGCATTGAGGAAATGCGTTACGCATCCGTGGACAACATGCACCTTTAAAATAAGTGCACATGCTAACACTGGCTGAGCGCTTGCACTGCAAAGCCTCCTGTGCATTCTCTTTTTATCCTCATAGCCTTATGGGGTAGGTTCTGTCATTACCCCATGGAACAGATGAGAAAATTAAGTCTGAGGGATATTAAGTAATTTTCCCAGGTTCACATCACTAATAAGTGTGGAACCCACATCTGACCACAGAGTTTGTGTTTTTATCCACTAAGCTGTATTCTGTCTTTACAGATCTGTACTACATATGCTTGAATATTAATAGTTGATGACAAATGCTCTGACTTAAAGAATTTACAAATGAAGCTAGGCGCAGTGGCTCACACCTGTATTCCCAGCATTGTGGGAGGCCAAGGGGGCAGATCATCTGAGGTCAGGAGTTTGAGACCAGCCTGGCCAACATGGTGAAACTCCATCTCTACTAAAAATACAAAAATTAGCCAGACGTGGTGGCACATGTCTGTAATCCCAGCTACTCAGGAGGCTGAGGCAGGAGAATCGCTTGAACCTGGGAGGCAGAGGTTGCAGGGAGCCATTGCGCTCCAGCCTGGGCAACAGAGTGAGGCGCTGTCTTAAAAAAAATTTACAAGTGAGCACATAACACTTAGATATTTCAAAAGAGTATTCACCAAAATACTGACTGTTACCTCTGATTGGTGCAATCATCAAGCAGTTTTTATTTTCCTTTTTATATGGTACTTTAAACATAAAAATATGTATTTTATTCATACTCAAAAAGGCTTCCTTCTGGATAGATACTCTTGTACTTTGTCTCAATAATTCTATTTCTAGGAATTTACTCCTAAGGAAATAAAGCTTTCTGTACAAAGGATGTTCATTACAACATTACTTACAATTGATAGAAATTAAATGTCAGGCAGTAAAATAACTGGTAAATAATGATGCTTTCTAAACAGGCACTTTGCATCTAGTAAAAAACGTGGAAAAATGTACTCAACATAAAGTTGGTTAAAACTATAATAAAAATGTGTTTTTATGCCTCAAAGTACATTAGGACAGTAACAGTATTGCCTCAGGTGACGGGCCTATCTTCTTTTTGAGACAGTCTTGCTCTTCCTCTGTTGTCTGTCGCCCAGGCTGGTCTTGAACTCCTGGGCTCAAGCAGTCCTCCTTCCTCAGCCTCCCAGAGTACTGGGATTACAGACATGAGCCACTGTCCTTGGTTTGATTTTCTTTTGTATACTTTTTTAGAGTTTCTGAAAGTGTGCAAGGTGTATCACTTCAACAGGTTTAAATGCTTCTACACAGAATGCTAGAACATTCTGAGGGTCTAAGATGTGGATCTAGAAAGCTCTCCCTCTTGGTCTCTGTGGCAGGCGCGGGTCTGAGTGGACGCCAGGTGCACCGGACGCAGGCTGTGTTTAACCATACCGAGGACTATGTGCTGCTGCCTGACGAGAGGACGATCAGTCTCTGCTGCTGGGACTCGAGGACGGCCGAGCGGAGAAACCTGCTCTCGTTGGGGCACAACAACATTGTACGCTGCATAGTGCACTCCCCCACCAACCCCGGGTTCATGACGTGCAGCGATGACTTCAGAGCACGGTTTTGGTACCGGAGATCCACTACCGACTGAGCCACCCTCTCCGCAGGGGGTTTCTCAAGAACTCTGCCCTCCTCCCCCACGTCCCGTCTCCAGCTGCGGTCGTAAGTCAGTGCACCATCTTTGGCAGTTGTGCTGCCACCTCTGTCCACATCCTTCTTGGATTTGTATAAAAGAATCTTTTTTTACCTTGATGTAGAATCATGGTGGAAAAAGTTGGAAACACAGACCTGTGCAGTTCTACATTCACTGATTATTACAGTGTGATTTTCATCGGTTTTATAAATACAGGCCTTGCCATTTCTTTTGATCTCTTGATTGAAGAAGGATAGGGTATTAAAGTACTTTTGTCATGAGGAATTTTCATTTGGTTCTTTTGTCAGCTTTCTTGCTTGTTCTGCTAAACCCTCTGTGTATTTCCTTTCCAGATATATTTGAACAGAGAAGTAGGCATGCAGCTCTGAGACTCCAGAGTTTTGTGCCATGTCAGAAGCATTTTAGAGAATCCCTCAATTCTATCCTGAAATGATGTTATTCTGATAATAAAGCTCAGATCTGCAACTTTAGCATTACATATTTTTCACTTCAATAAAATTAATGGCCAGTTTTTCCTAACGATTTATAGGAACAGTATCTTTCAACGTACTGCCCACATTATCCTTCAATACCTGCAATACTTGTTTTTAGTAACTGTATGATAAGCTTGTGATTTGATGAAAAACAACTGAAAACATATCCATCTAATTAAATTAGGTCAGCCTGCTATTGCTCTCAGGTATTGCTTATCTTCGTGAATGATTAATAACAATTGACTTCGCTCTTAGGTGATTTTAAATCTTTTCAGTTCTCTTCAGCATGAACTGTAACTTTTCATCATGAATGCACATAGTAACTGCATTCTCAGAAGATTTATGGAATTAACCAATTGATACAAGTTTTCTTTTTCTTGAAACTTTTTTGAAGATAACAATATTTCTCTGGATTCAGCTCTAGCTGAGTCAGAGAACCCTGAATTCCCCTCCTGCAAACATAAACTTTGCTTTATATTTATCCCCAAAAAACAAATACCTTATGATCTGGGTAGGAGTACCTAGAAATATAATCTGGGATCATTTGATAGGAATAGTAAATAGATTGAAGTAAAAGTAATTGCTTTACATTATAGGGATTTATTGAAGTTATTGGGTAAAAATTCTGCTTTAGTCATCCTTGTGAATTGTTTTAACTCCTTGATCTGTAAAATTGTCTTAAGCATCTTAACATGTTGAATCACAGGGTTTTAGCTCAGATTTCCAAAGAGCCATAGTTTTTTGTTCCATAGTGAGTGTAAATTTCCGGTTGTATTTTGCATCCTGATTTTCCAATATTTGAACTTGGCCATCTGTGGGTGCTACTCTTGTAAGGCTAAAAGACACCTACTTAATAGGAACAAGGATAACCAGTTCTACCAAAAGCATTACAAATCTCCCCACTTCTTTTCGGACTTTTTTTTTTCCTTTGGCTTTCAGCCTATTAAACTATAAAACAGAGATTTAATGTTTCCCTACCATTCTACATTGGCTCACTGAATGGTACTGAAATGACCACACAGCGCTCCCTTAGATCTTTTCAGTTGTTCATGAATTAAAATAATGCCCACGTTTTATAGTTTTTGGAGTCGTCTCAGCAATGGTTCTGTAGTTTCAGGACCTGTATTTTAAAAGATCAAGATACTTTTCTGTGTTTCAAAAATAGCTGGTTTTTGTTTTGTGGTTTTTTTTTTGCTTTTTTTTTTTTTTTTTTTTTTCCTTTTAAAGGTCACAATGTTGTGAGCCTGGTGTAAATGCCAGGAATATTATATGGACTTGGTATCTGCATCTCGTTAATTGTACCACACAACACTCTGCCATTCAAACAATGAATAATATCTGGTCAGGATACAAACTTATACCGTCTGTGTTATTTTTTTATAGACATGTGATTTCTAAAATAAACTTTTTTTATGTAATGATAAGCTAGTTTATTTTTTTGGAACTTAGTTTGAACATTTCCCACATCTGAACATCTGTTCGCAAATAGCAGGTATGACTTTGGTACAGTTCACACTTTCTTTTGAACTTTGTTCCAGAAGTCAGGTTTTTACAGCTGGATCACCTTTAGCTCTGTATCTTTGCTCCTGTGCTATCTATGAAGTTAAGGAACTTGAGTATAATTCTGTTTTTGTTTCTCTCTTTTTTTTTTTTTTTTTTTTTTTTGGCTTATTCAGAGAACGCTATCTTTGCTTACACTTTGGTTTTCCTTAGGAAGAGCAATGTGAGGGAAGTCCAGTCTCAGCTCTGTTACTGACTTGGTAAGGAGTAGGGGAAGTCGTTTTTCTGGGATACAGCTTCCTTCCGGGTGCAATGGCTTATGCCTATAATCCCAGCAGTTTGGGAGGCCGAGGCAGGCAGATCACCTGAGGTCAGGAGTTTGAGACCAGCCTGACCAACATGGAGAAACCCCCATCTCTACTAAAAATACAAAAAAATTAGCAAAGTGTGGTGGCACATGCCTGTAATCCCAGCTACTTGGAGGCAGAGGTTGTGGTGAGCCAAGATCGCACCATTGCACTCCAGCCTAGACAACAAAGCAAGACTCCATCTCCAAAAAAAAAAAAAAAAAACACTTGCGCAAGTGACTGGGCAGGTTTGAATTAAAGAATAAAAACTTGTGGAAAACCATCCTATTTGAATGTTCCTCTGTGTTTCTCTCTTTCATCGTGAATTGCTTTGGCCTTTCCCTGGAGCTCTTTTGGTGTTTCTGCTCCCTGAATCTGTTTGACTCCGTGAAGCCTCTTTCACAGGCGTCTTTTGGCCAAGCAGCTCCTCGCCACTCTATCTGCTCCCCAATAAGGACTGCTTGCCTGGAGCATCATTTTCTGCCTGGCTTTTTCTTGCTCTCTCGCCAGCATTCAGCCTTTCCCTCTAGCTTCCTGTCCCCACTCTGTACCCAGAGCATTTCCTTTGCATCCTTGTTGTCAATTTTTGCCCTAATTCATTTTCCCAGTCAACCTCTGAGGTCCAAACTTGGGTGATGAAACTGAAAAATTGCTAACAACTAGAGTGGCTGTAGATTCCGCAGCCCTCCCAATACTATCCCTGCACCAGGATATTTGGTGAATTTGTTGGCAATTCATGAAATTCTTTTTTTCTTTTTTTTCTTTAAGACAGTCTCACTCTGTCCCCTAGGCTGGAGTGCAGTGGGGCAGTCTCCACTCACCACAACCTCCACGTCCTGGGTTCAAATGACTTTTGTGCCTCAGCCTTCCGAGTAGCTGGGATTACAGGTGTGCCCCACCCTGCTCAGCTAATTTTTGTATTTTTTGTAAAGACAGGACTTTGCCATGTTGGCCAAGCCAGTCTTGAACTTCTGACCTCAAGTAATCTGCCTGCCTCAGCCTCCCAAAGTGCTAGGATTACAGGCCTGAGCTACCTTGCCCAGCCCATTCACAAAATTCAGCTTTGACCAAAAGAGCTATTTTTATGAATAACCTTCATGGGAGTACATCCTGAAACTTCCTGCCAAGCCCTTAATGTTTTGAACATTGTAAGTCTAGTGTTCAGTGGTCCTTTATAATTCAAATATCAAGTGCTCAGTGTTTCACTACTACCAGTCAGAAAGCTTGATAGTCACATGAAAACAACATAAAGGCAAACAGAAAAACATACAAAAGCTATTTTCCTCCCTACGCATGTATTAGGCACCATAGAATTGAATTGGTCAGACTCACTTATCTCAGAAAATTTCATCCAAAATACTGTTCTTGATAGCACAATTGTCAAGAACATTAAGATTACCTCTCTAGAGTCCTCCTGACGTAATTCTCTTGAACTCTAGCTGTTTCAACCTTCAACAGCCGGATATTTTGCAAGCACCCCATTTCCTAGAATAATAGCTCTTGCAATGTTTGTCCACATGAAAGCTCATTTGCCTTAAAATACTAATGGATTGCAGCAAAATGTCTAGGGCAGTTTCTCACACCTTTCATTCAGAAAAACCACAGGGGGCTCAAATAACAGACTGAGAAGTGAAGTTCCTTATTCACAAAATACCAAACTATCTGCATAGGAGCTAGTTGGTATCATTTCAGGGCCAAAGCATATTACTTTTGTGTCCCAGTTACTAGTTACTTTTATTTTCTAATTTAGGTTGTTTGCCCTAGGGAAAAAAATGACGTGCAAATTATAGCATTCTGATCTGTATTATGAGCTTAAGAGCAAGCTCTTCGGTATGGGGGAAGAATCACTGCCAGGGGTTTGCCAAGGTGATGGAAACCATCTGAACTTGAGTTTTTGTGGAGTCTTTTCTAAGAGACTTGAATTCAAATTCTGGGTCTGTTACTTCTCTGTGTGACCTTGGGCAAGTATATATCCATCCTTTTTATTGCAGAGAATTTCAGACATAAACAAAAGTCAGTAATACAACAGAAACAGCAGTGTCTGGGGGCTGGGGGAAGAGGAGAATAACAAGTAACTGCTAATGGGGTAAGTGTCCAGGAATTGAAAGAGGATTACTTTTTGGAGTGGTGGTTACACAACTCTGAATGTACTAAAAACCACTGAGTTGTATACTTTTAAAAAGGTGAATTTTTCCCAGGAAAGATAATTTCTGACTTAGGGTTTAAAAAAAAAAAAAAAAAGGTGAATTTCATGGTACCTGAATTATATCTTAATATAATAGTGATATATTAATTATTAATAGTATAATTTATATCTTAATATCTCCGGATCTCCACCTTGAACCAAAAAGTGTTCATTCTGTGGGGTCTATCACCTGTATCACATCAATTACTTGCCCCTGGAAGTTAATTTCCAACAATGATAACATTTAAAAATATGGATTAGCTGGGCACAGTGGTTCACACCTGTAATCCCAGCACTATGGGAGGCCAAGGCGGGCAGATCAAAGAAATTAACTGGTCGTGTTGGCACACACCTGTAGTACCAGCTACTCATGAGGCTGAAACAGGAGAATCACTTGAACCCGGGAGGCAGAGGTTGCAGTGAGCCAAGATCGTGCCGTTGCACTCTAGCCTGGGCAACAAAGCGAGACTCCATCTCAAAAAAATAAAATAAAAAATAAAAATATGTATGGTCTCCGCCAGAAATCAGTCAGCTATTTCAGTGGGTAAATATGTCCTGGTGCCCAGACTTGTGGGGACTACACATGGGGCAACCAGAAGACAAGATGCTAAGTGCTGTCTGTTGACCTTGTCTTGGAGGCGTGGTAAAAGAAAATTTTAAAATAATAAATAAAGTGCTGTCTGACAAGAAGAGAGCAGTGGGCGGAGACAGAGCTGGCTGGGGATGGAACTTGAGCCTGGTGTAGAAGAATGGGTGCCATTTTGTTTAAATAAAAATGCTGGCCGGGGCCGGGTGTGGTGGCTCACCTGTAATCCCAGCATTTTGGGAGGCTGAGGTGGGCGGATCACTTGAGGTCAGGAGTTCGAGACCAACCTGGCCAACATGGTGAAATCTTGTCTCTACTGAAAATATGAAAATTAGCCGGGTATGATGTGGGGGGCACCTGTAATCCCAGCTGCTTGGGAGGCTGAGGCAGGAGAATCACTTGAACCCGGGAGGTAGAGGTTGCAGTAAGCCAAGATTGTGTCACTGCACTCCAGCCTGGGTGACAGAGAAAGACTCCATCTCAAAAAAAAAAAAATGCATACTTATTTTACACAGTATCTCCATGGTGTAGGTCCTCTCTAGAGATTGGATCTGAATTTAGGGAAAGTGAAAAGAGTTGGCAAGTGATGGTAAACTGCATGAGCTGTCAGGGGTTTCAAGTACAGCACACACGATGAGTGTTTGATTTCAGAGAGAGAATACATGTGTGGGGCTCAGCATAGCCCTCAGTGCAGAGCCAGCACCCAGAAGATGTTCATCATTAGGTACCGTGAGCAAAGACCAGGAGGTGAGCAGGGGAAATGTGCAACTGGCAGGCGGGGAAGAGTGGAGACTGTGTCCTTTAAGGCAGCCTGCTTGATGGCTTTTATCCTGGCTGTCATAAGTCAAGTTCTAGGGAGCAGGAAGGAAGAAATGCTGACCGCTATCAGATATTTGGCTTAGTGGCCTCTCACCAGGGAAATGAGCTTGGTCTGTTCAATGGGAGTTGTTCCACAAAGTTCAAAGGACAAGAATGCTGTGTGTTCATACACGGAGCTCTTCAAAGTAGGAACTTCACCCTATAAAGCAGAAGAGTGGTGGTTTTCTTTTCTTCTTCTTCTTCTTTTGTGGTTTCACATAGCAAATGAGTTAGCCTCTACTTATAGACAAAGTGAGACGTCAGGCATTGAGGCGTGAGTGTGACTTATATTTCTGGTCCTCCCCTCCTTCACTGCTTTCATTTTACTCTTATCGTGTGTTCCAGAAAGTTTGCCCGCTGGGAGAATCTTTTTGACCATTTCCCATGGGTTGTCAGATAGCTCCATAGAATCCAGTTTCTGAGAACCGGCCAGAAGCATGCAGTGACATTGCATAATCTGCCTCTGTAGCGGAGATATTAGCTGTAGAGCTCAGGGGAGCTGCTCCACATTACCGACATGAAGGGAACAGGCGTCGTGGACGGTGTGCCCAAGGTGAGTGATGCGGGGCTGTTTGAATGGGCTCTGGTGGGAAGCAAGCTGCGATGATTAAGGATGTTGACTGGCTTTAGTTGTGACTTTCTAATAAAGGCAAAGGTGGAATAACATTGACGTGGGAGTTTGAGATAGGAAAGTTAATATAAGTTTAAGTGTGGTGAGTAGGTGTGCTGTAAAGCTCCTTACCAGTTTGCATCCAAGATAGGTGACAATGACTTTGTAGTAGAAATCAACTTACTTGGTTGACAGCACCATCCGTCACTTTGTGTCCAGCAAACTTCTGCAGCAAGATGTGAGTCTGCCTCAGCCCTGCTAATTCCTTCTTTCTCTGGAACCCAAAGACACTCAATGCCACTCTAACTGTCCTGATTGGTTTCTGTGCCCACCTCCGGATAGCCCCTTGCCTGCAGCCTCCCATGCTGAGCCCACAGTGGCCACTTACGTGTTATTTTCATGTTAACTTGTGCATTGTGTGAGCAAAGCTGGAGCTTTCAGACAGACTTCACGTCTGTCATCAATCACAAAAGATTCACTATTTAGAAAGATTAAAGAAACTAGGCACAGTGGCACATACCTGTACTCCCAGCTACTGGAGAGGCTGAGGTGAGATTAATTGAGCCCAGAAGTTTGAGTCCAGCCTGGGCAACATAGCGAGACCTCATCTCAAAAAAAAAAAACAAAACGAAAATTAAAATGGCTATCACATTAAAAAATTTACCCAGACATAAAGAAAATGAAGCTCAAGGTTGTATTTTCATCTTGCTGTGCCCTTTTTAAATTTTAAGTAGAACAGGAAAAAAGAAATGAAACAAGCACTAAATAGGGAGCTTGCTTATAAAAATCCATTCTTATTTTTTAATAATAATACAAGTGACTAGTGTGGCCAGGCACGGTGGCTCACACCTGTAATCCCAGCACTTTGGGAGGCCAAGGCAGGTGGATCACTTGAGGCCAGGAATTTGAGACCAGCCTGGCCAACATGACAAAACCTCGTCTCTACCAAAAATACAACAATTAGCTGGGCACAGTGGCGTATGCCTGTGATCCAAACTACTCGGGAGGGTGAGGCACAAGAATCACATGAGCCTGGGAGGCAGAGGTTGCAGTGAGCTGAGATCACACCATTGCACTCCAGCCTGGGCAACAGAGCAAGACTCTGTCTCAAAAAAAAAAAAAATTTTTTTTTAAGTCACTAGTGGAACTCATGGCTGAGTAACCCATGATTGCCCCTCTTGTATAGATTATATGTAAACATCTTAGCTACCCTAGAATTTTGTCCTCAACTACTTACTTTGAACATTTTCAAACCACTGGAAAAATATGGGGGCTGTGGGCGTTATTCAGTAAATCCCTGCGTATCTGTCACCTAGATCATGGGTTTCTGGTACTTTGTCATATTTGTGTGTGTCTATTGGTCTATATTTAGACCCTGGAACACATTTAGTTTTTATTGTTGTTGTTAAACTCTTTGAAAATAAATGGCCAATACAGAGACACTTCATTACATGTCTCCTAAGAACAGGGACATTCTTCTACAGAACACAGAAGAATATCCACGTATCATCATACCCAAGAACATTTCACACCGATTTAGTAATGCCATTCTACTATTCAGCCCACATTCACATTTTCCAAAATTAGCCTTTTTAGCTTTTCTGGCCGTTGTTATTTGTTTGTGTGTTGGTTTTTCTGATCCAAGTGTTGTTTGTCAATTCTCAGTTTTTAATCTAGAACAATCCACCTTTTTCTCCTTCATAACATTGGCCTTTTTTCTGAATAGCCTCAATTTTTTTTATGATTTAGACTTCTTTTTATGTACAGCTTATTCTGCCTAATTTATGTAGCACTTTACAATTTGGTGGGGGCTTTTTTCTTTAAAAAAAAATATTTTTAGCAATGGGGGTATCACTCTGTTGCCCAAGCTGGACTCAGATTCCTGAACTCAGGTGATTCTCCTGCCTCAGCCTCCCGAGTAGCTGTGACTACAGGTGCACACCGTAGAGCCCCACTGCAATTTGTAAATAACATGCATCGAACATGTAATTGATATCCCCAGCATCCCCATGAAATTCTGCTATTAATATTATACAGATAGGCTGGGCGCAGTGGCTCATGCCCATAATCCCACCACTTTGGGAGGCTGAAACGGGTGGATCACCTGAGGTCAGGAGTTCGAGACTAGCCTAGCCAAAATGGTGAAACCTCATCTCTACTAAAAATACAAAAAAAATTACCTGGGCATAGTGGTGTTGCACGCCTGTATTCCCAGCTACTCGGGAGGCTGAGGCAGAAGAATTGCTTGAACCCAGGAGGCGGAGGTTG
>CAUYLG010033747.1:0-103692 GCA_963573385.1 Cacajao melanocephalus
AGGAGGAGGAAGGAGGAGGAGGAGGAAGGAGGAGGAGGAGGAGGAAGGAGGAGGAGGAGGAAGGAGGAGGAGGAGGAAGGAGGAGGAGGAGGAAGGAGGAGGAGGAGGAGGAAGGAGGAGGAGGAGGAAGGAGGAGGAAGGAGGAGGAGGAGGAGGAGGAAGAGGAAGGAGGAGGAGGAGGAGGAGGAGGGGGAAGGTGTTTGCCAGGACAGTGGAGGGCTGGTTGTGCTCCAGGGCTGAAAGGCTCAAGTAGCCAGCTTAATCTAGGTTATTACACATTCTGCCAGGCCTGGCTTGACACTTTTCTCAGGTTTGTTTTCTTTGCTTTTCTTCTTGCCACTTTTTCCAGGTGATCTGAGCAAATGAAATCCTATTTATTTTACAAATATGAAAAGATATTTTGTATAATGTGGCATTTGACACATCCATCTGCCTCCCTCTGCCTGTTTACTCTGATAAATCCTAGTAACATAGGCATAGGTGGGTGAGGAGCCAGGGGTCATGCAGTGTATTCTCTGGGGAAAAAGAATGTTACATTTCAACAGAAAGGTTGATTGAAATAAGTAATCCTCTGTTGTTATTGAATTCTTTAGTCTAGCATTATATTGTGGCTTCTGAATGCCAACAACAGAATTTGTGAAGATAAGGAGGGCAAGACTGTGCAGAAAGGAAATTTATGATTAAAAAAACTGAACTTCACAATAAGGAACAGTAATTTAATTTAGACAGGTCTGCTTTGTGTCCAGTCCTTTCTGGTTGGTTCCGTGAACATTCTGGTGCACATACTAGAAACCAGACACATTTGGTCCTCTATGAGCTTACAGTCTTTTAGGGGAGGAAGTCGTGTTAACTAAAAATTAAAATTTGATAATTTGATAATTTTTTATTTTAGAAGTGAGGTCTCCCTCTAGTGCCCAGGCTGGAATGCAGTAAGGTGATTATAGCTCACTGTAGACTTAAACTTTTTGGCTCAAGAGATCCTCTTGCTTCAGCCTTCTGAGTAGCTGGAATTATAGATGCACATGATACACCTGGCTAATTTTTAAAAAAACATTTTGAAGCAATCCTCCTACTTTGACCTCACAAAGCATAGAGATTACAGGCATAAGCAATCATGCCTGGCCTATAATTTGATAATTATTAAGTGATTATTATGGTATAGGCATTGGGGACACAATAGCAAGCAGGACTTTCGGAGTTTCCTTCTGGTGGGAAAATGTTGGCTGTGGAGCTTCTTACACAGCCTGGTGTGTGTGTGTGTGTGTGTGTGTGTGAAAGAGAGAGAGAGAGAGAGACAGAGATCCTAAACGGCTGCCCAAAGGAGGTGGTTCTTTAAGGACAAATCCAAATGAACCTGGTTGAGAGAGAAAAAATATTCAATATGAAGGTGGGAAAGGTTGGTATGGGTCTGTCAAGTCTTTAGATGTGATGAAGTTCAAAAGGAAGGGGTGTGACTAGCTCTGGCTTGAATGGGGTGAGAGAGAAGATCAGGCAGAGACAGGCTGAGGGGCTTGAACTTCATCAGAATAAACGCCCCTTTCCTGGAGAACTCATTTATCTTTCGTGAGCTAGAAGACAATCGTTGTAGGAGGGATCATTTCCTCATCCCACAGATCATTTCTCAGATTCTTAATGACTTCTTTCTACTCCACTGTATTCAGTTTTATATTCCATTGTATTCCTCTTTCTTTCTAGAATATACGGATGAGTAATCATTCCCTCCTCAGCAGTTCCTGGCACATACCTGGCAGAAGCATGTGACAGTTCTCCTTCCCTACTAAAGTGTTAGTCCTCTGTTTGATTTCTGTGTACATTCTGGTACACTCTGGAGATAAAAACGTGTGTTAAATGCTGTATGGGAGCACACTCAAGGATTTGCCATGGGTTCTTTAGAAGTCTGTGGTTATGGTCAATTTTTAATTGGAAATTGAAGTGCTTAGCACAGTAGCTGGCATATGGCAGATGTCTGATGAATGGTACTCTCCTACCTATTTAAGTCAAAAACTGTATCACTAGGGATATTTGTTATTATGGATTCTAACACTGAAGTTCAGTCATGCTGTTTTAGTTCTTGCATTTTAGTGAATGAAGAAGTGTTGTATGTTTTTGTGATCATAGTATTTTATTGTATGAATTTATTCTGAATTCTGTGATGGGAATAAGTAGTATTCTTGGTCTGAAAGCCAGAGTGAGAAGGGGATTGTGCAGCATTTATAAAATGGTCTGGGACATTTGAGCTAAAATGTCTGCTGAGTACTCCCAGCCTTGGACTGCTGGAAAGATAGTTCAAGAGAACTATCCACCTGAAAAGGTGGATTCTGTGTTCCTCACATGGAGGGAGAGGCAGGATGGGAGGATTGCCACTGCAGGTTTGCAGAATGCAGAGTGATAAACGAGCAGGTTCTAAGATCATTGGTAATATGACCACATCCTTGCTTCCCTTTGCCACCCTGCCTCTTCAGCTAGCCTGCAGGAGTGTCTGGCTTGGTGGGCAGCATGGGCTATAGAAAATACCTTCATAAGCCTCCCAGGATGCCTTTCCCTGAGATCTCAAACCCTGCATGTGGTCCATAGGTAGGTGATACCCTGCTTAGGAAACAGAAATAGAAGGTTTATCCTGTATTTTCAGGGATTACCAATAATTAGAAGCCAATTAGTTGCAATGAGGGGTCTTTCCTTGGGGGAGCAACATTCTGGAGGCTGAATGAATGACTTAGGAATTGCTAACAGGATTAGTGGACCTTCTGGGCACAGTGGGATGGTGTTTGGTGATAGAGAGCTTGGTGGTCTCAGAGTGGACTGATCTATCTGGTTCTTTTCTTTTGGCACCTAAAAGGTTGGTGAGCTCATGACTCAAGCCTTTCACAGAGGGTAATTCTTTTTTATAAAAAAATTTATTTATTATACTTTAAATTCTGGGCTACATGTGCAGATTGTGCAGGTTTGTTACATAGGTATACACGTGCCATGGTGGTGGTTTGCTGTACCCATTGCCCCTTCATTTATACTAGGCATTTTTCCTAATGCTATCCCTCCCCAATCTTCCCACCCCCTGCTATTTCTCCCCTAGCCCCCCACCCCCCAGGCCCCAGTGTGTGATGTTCCCCTCCCTGTGTCTGTGTGTTCACAGAGGGTCATTCTTATCTGTGGTGGGTGTTGCAAATGGGGACAAATAAACCTTTCATCCCAACAGTTAGTTCTGTCTTCTGATGCTAACAGGAAGCTGGACCCTTTGAGGATTCTCTATTGCTCTGCACAACTCTGCTTTTTCAAAATGGAAGGCTTGGCTCCCAGGGGCTTAGGTCCCAGTGCCCTGTTTTTAATTGGCAGAATATCTCCTAAGCCAACAGTGATACATTGTGTCTGTTCCCAGAATGACTTTTATTATAGGTTCCCAGAGCTCTACTCCAACCCCGACCAGTTCACCTTGGAACAGCCTTTGTAAGATGGAGGAAGGCGGAGGGGGTAGGAAGGAGAAAGTCTCCAATAATAGATCTCATCCCTTTAAAATAACCATGACCTGTCACATTAAGTATTAATTGCAAATCTGTTTTAATTTTTAAATAACAGTCAGTTCTTTAAAGATTTACACCGACTCATCTAAGCTCAATCAAATAAAATTTAAAACATAGGAAGAAGGATCAACTTCTGGGTACTGTTCAGTGAGCTAAATTAGTTTCAGGATTTTTTCCCCCCAAAGAAGTGGAACATTTATTTTTAGAACTTAGATACCTTTTTTTCTTTGGAAAACTGCTGAGAAGTAGCACAGCTCTATCTTGGGAGGAGGTCTTTCTCCTTTTACTGTTTTCTTGTAGGCAGCAATAAGTTTTAACTTTTGTACCATATAGAGAGAAGGAGATAGTTATAACTATAAATCTGGCTCATTGTTGAGGATAAGCTATAAAGGAAGCTGTCTGTTGAGTATTTGGAGCATCTGCTTTGCTATTAAAGTTCCCTTGGTTGTCTTCAGGGCATGAGTTTGGTGCCACCTTGTGGGCAATTGTCAGACTATTGTGCGTGCTGTTAAAAGAAAACTTGCCCAAGGCTGCTAATAATGCTTAAAAATATGGTCTGTAAATTAGTGAGATTACACGCACACACACACATACGCACATACACACACACACACACACACACACCCCTCAGTGATTCTCTTCCACTAGGTTTGCACAGCTTCATCTTAGAAGCACTATTGTTACCTAATTTCAGGAAATATTTGCCTTTGTCTTAAGGGATTTTGATACCCTGCTGAGATACAAGTGTTTTATCACTGGTGGGAAACTTCTCTGGGTGTCTGCATTCATTTTTTAAGCCTGTGTTTTCAACACATTTTAACATTGCTATCTTTATTTAATTTTGAGCTAAATATTAGGTATCTATCAAGATATATCATTTTAATGATAGTATTTAGTGCTATCCTTATGAGAGCTAATATAATAAAGCCAAAACAGATTACTCTCAAAATAATATTGGGCATGTTCACGTATGAGAAATCCATGTTAACTTGTTTTAAACAAAACATGGATACTATGTATATATTTACCAAATCATAGGATTTAATTACTTATAATCAATAAAAGAACAAGTAAAGTATGCTTTGTAATGCTATTTTGCATTAGGATGTTACTTTTACCAATGTCTTGGGTTGTGATTTTGACTCACTTTCACACACTTCTCATAGCACCTCTGAGGTATGTGGACTAATCTTATCCTCATTTTGCCTGTGGAGATGAGGCTGGAGGCATGGTGGCTTGCCCTTGGTCCAAGGCCTAGTAGTGGGAGAGCAGGATTAGATCTAGCTTTCAGGACCACTGGTTCTTGCCCTTGTCGTTAGCTGGTGGTGTCCCCATTGTTTATACCACAGGGTGAGAAATGCGAGAAATGAAGGTTGTGGGGCAGAAGGGAGTTTCAGAGATTGAGGGTGCTGGAGAGAGGGTGGGGTAAGGACAGGGGCCAGGGGAGAGGGAGAGAGAGAGATCTCCTCCTGCTGCCAGACACTGGATTTAGAAAGAATCTCCTTGATCTTTTTAAAAGGGAAATTGGACCCCTGATTAAATCTTTCCCTTGATTAAAGCTTTTCAAAGGCTCCCTTTGCCTATGTGAAATCAGAGGCCTTTAAGTGGCTCTCAGCTCCTTTATGACCAGTCTCCCTGGCTTCTCCTGCCAGCCACACTGCACTTCAGCAGTGCCAAAGTGCTCTGAGTGCCCGTCCTCCCAGTTCCTTTCATACCCCCCCACAACTTAACACAAGCTGCCCCTGTTGCCTTGACTACACTTCTCTTTCCCCTGATGATACCAAAGCATTCCATAGTTTGCCTCCTTAGAAACCCTTCCCTGACCCTTCCCTCTCATCCTCTGGTTCGGTTAAGGTGTGCCACTTCTGTATACTCCCGTGATGCTGTGTAATGATCCATTGTTATTTCTGTTTTCCTGATTCAGCTGTGGCACCCTTAAGAGGAGGACTTTCATGTGATTAACTTTTCTCTTATTAGAATTGAGCACAAGATCTGACCCATGTTGTCTCTCCATAGCTGGGAAGGACAGAACTGAGGCTAAGTTGTAGAAATCAAGACATCAGAGATGGAACTGGGGACTCAAGGCTTTTGAAACCCTCTCCCTACCTTCACTGGCCTCTGCTACTCTTGGTGCAAGGTACCATTCTCAGGCCCTTGTCTTATCTCATTCCAACTGTCAGCCCTTTTGCCTTTTTCTGTCGGCTTTATTTTGTTCATTTGCAGATATGCTTCTTCCAGATGACTGGTAAAAGTGGCCTCCTAAAGCCCCAGACTCATTCTTGTGGCCTGACAGCCTTAGGGAGAAACTGCTTCTCTCCCTAAATGTTCCAGTGTGGATCTTAGGGAAGGACTTTGGCCCTGATTGAGTCATATGACCCCTCTCAGAACAGTCACTGTATCCTGGCACTTTGTGTATGTTGGATGAGTGGTTCGTGTGGCATTTCTCCTGTGTCCTTCATTTCTTGCTTGTGCTAATTATAGGCCTCTTCACTCACTCTTCTTTGTTTTCATGTCTCAAAAGTGACATGGTAAAAGACAGGGGCTGACCCTGGGAGTATCCCTTGAGACTGGGATAGAAAGATTAGACAGTTCTGTCAAGGCAGGCGCAGGTGGCAGGCCCATCTTCTCACCTCTTCTGTATCCTTCCTGTCTCTCTGCCCCCATCAGGATTTTGGCTCAAGCAGATGGCAAGGTACAGAAAGGCAGAACTAGCTGTATAGATCACAGTCCCCTGATGTTCCTGAAAAGAGAGATTAGATGAGGTATGCAGGAGTAATTTAAGAGTTACTTTGTTATTGTGAAATATCACACAGATATAGGAAGTGCAGAAAACATAAATGTACAGCATATGAATCAATATAACACACATGTAACCATCACCAGGTAAAGAAACAACCTAAAAGTCTTCTGTGTTCACCTTTCCAATCACAACTCCCTGCCTCCCCTCAAAGCTAACCATTACTCTGACTTCATGGTAATCTTCCTTGTTTTTCTTTATTTTTTTTGGCCACCTAAGTGTGCATTCTTAAATACTAGCATTAATTTGCTTGTTTTTGAGTTTTATACAAATGTAATCATCTAGTCTTATTCGTTTCTGTCTGGCTTCTTTCATTTAGCATTGGATTTGTGAGATTTGTTCCTTTAGTTGATTGTAGCCATGATTTGTTCATTTTCTGCACCATGTGGTTGGTATTCTATCATATAAACATACCATCATTTCATCATTTATTTTTCCATTCTACTGTTGATAGATATTTGGGTTGTCTCCAGTTTTTGGCTGTTCTGAAAGATGCTCCTGTGAATTTTCCAGTTCTTGTCTCTTGGTGCATGTGGCTTGCACGTTTGCTGGGTGTACACCTTGGAGTGGAAGTACTGGGGCAACGGGTAGGTGTATCTTCACCATTAAGTCATTACGCCACAAAATTTTCCAAAACAGGTGGCCAATTTACCAGCAGTGTTTTTTTTTTCTTCTCCATCTCATGTAATCCCCAATTTTGGTGTCATTGTGGAAACCAGAGATGGATAATAATCATAACTGTCATTTATTAAGTTCTTACTGAGTACAAGGTACTAGCTAAGTGCTTTATGAATATTCTATCAGGTCATCCTCACAGCAAGCCTTAGAGATGGGTGAAATTGCTCCCCTCATTTGCAAATGAGGATACTGATCATTAGGTTGAGGTTGAGAAGTTATGGTTACATACTCCATATGTGATGGAGCCAGGTCCTAAGCCTGGGTCTAGTCTCTTTGACTCCAAAACCCGAGCTCTTAACCTCTGTACTGAAAGGCAGGGTTTTACCTGGCAATCAGTGTGGGAAACTGTGGTTTGGCACAGTGGATCTGTTATGTGCCTTTCTGCTTAAGGTTATGGGTTCAACCTGTTGGCAGTCATTCCTTTAAAGAAGATGCTATTTTCCAGAAGGAAAAAACAGAAAAAAATGAGATATCTGGGAAGTTAAAGCATTTCTTAAGTCTCCTTTGGTAGGTGCATCACTAGGGCCCAGGCTTAGCTGATCCTGGTACTAAGACTTTGCCTTAAGTGTTTGTGTTCCCATAGGTGGTTTTTTGAAATGTCAGAAGGCTATGCCTCAACCATACCTCTCAGGACTGTATTAAAATTCTGAGGTTATAAAATATTCATGTGTTTTTCTAACAGAAGTTATGGTAATAATCAATTGATTTGAGCTAGTATTTAGCTTTTTAAATTAAGTTTTGATATTAGTGATAAAATTGAAATCTTAAACATGTGGAGAAATAATGTCTTAGAAACATTTTCCAAGGCCTCAGCACAATCCACGCTGACCTTTTCTTCCTTTTCAGCCATATACCACGGAGCTTTTGATTTTCTTTTTCTTTCTTTCTCTCTCTCTCTTCCTTTCCTTTCTTTTCCTTTCCTTTCCTTTCCTTTCCTTTCCTTTCCTTTCCTTTCCTTTCCTTTCCTTTCCTTTCCTTTCCTGTCCTGTCCTGTCCTGTCCCGTCCTGTCCTGTCCTTTCCTGTCCTGTCCTGTCTTTCCGTCTTTCCATTTTTCTTTCTGTCTTTCTTGGCAGAGTCTTGCTCTATCCCCTAGGCTGGAGTGTAGTGGCACAATCTTGGCTCACTGCAACCTCCACCTCCTGGGTTCAAGCAGTTATTCTGCTGCAACCTCCTGAGTAGCTGGGATTACAGATATCTGCCACCATGCCTGGCTAATTTTTGTATTTTTAGTAGTGATGGGGTTTCGTCATATTGGCCAGGTTGGTCTGGAACTCCTGACCTCAGGTGATCTGCCCACCTCAGCCTCCCAAAGTGCTGGGATTACAGGCATGAGCTACTGCGCTTGGCCACCACAGGACCTTTCTTACTGGCCAGCTGGTCCGTCCGCATTCATCACCACACCCCCTTTCATCATCCTGATAGCAGCCAATAGGAATGGTTTAAAAAGACTTAGACTGCTCAGCTGTCTTCCCAGCAAGGCCCTGTGTGATTAGGCCCCTGTTGCCCTTATGCTACTCTCTCCCTTTCTATGTTCCAACCACAATACTTGACAAACACTTTTCCATGTGTCAGACACCATTCTAATAATCCTGTTGCATAGTGATGCTTTCTATCTTACATATAAAGCACGGAGAGGTTAAGTAACTTGCCCCGGGCCACACAGCTAATAAATGTCAGGCAGAGCTGTGTGTGATTCAAATCCGGGTTCATTGGCTCCAGAGTCCATGCCCTCACCCATGGCACTGTGCCGCCTCTTCTTCCTAGACTTCCCTAAGTACATTTACTACACCTTGCTCTTTACCTCAGGGCTTTTGCATATGGTGTTTCTTTTGTCTGGAGTGTTCTTCCCCTGTAGATTCAGTTTACTTGCTTGAACTGCCTACAAGGCAGGGTAGATACTTCCTATGATTTACTTATTTATTTTTTAATATTCTGCTGTTATAATTACTTGTGTACTGTTTTGCTTTTCCTTGTAGACCATAAGCTCCCTGAAGGCTGGAGCCCACCCACCCTGTTTCTCCCCAAATCCCGCACACTTGGCACATAGCCTCACACTTTGCCTGTTTTCATTCAGCAAATGAGTGAATGGAAGGACAACTCACAGCAAAGTAGAGACACAGCGTTATTTTTCTGTCCCCCAGATACATTTTTCAAGTACTGCTAATTTAAATGAACTCACCTTCTAATTATTGTTTAAATGGCTTTTTTGGTCTGATGCCAGATTGATTTGGAATTTTCATGTATTTTTAGTTCTCAGTCTACTTTTCTTCAAGCCCTACCTTAAAATTTACAAGGCTCCATTATCAAGAGTTGTCCTGTCCATGGTATTGCATTTTGTCTTATGGGTTATGGGTCATTAATATTGCTTAGGCAAAATGTTCCAATCTATAGATAGTGCACACTGGAGTTGCTGCTTATCAGAACTCACCTCCCACTTCCAAAGTTTAAAAAATTATGGCTTCTTTGTTGACTCAAAACAATTCTTTTAGTCAAGTGTCTTTGAAATTCATCACCTCTTTTGGGTAAAATCATGGAAAAATTGCTGTTGACATCTGTGTGTCCTGTATTTGCCATTTATGTACTAACTTGAAGAAAGATAGGACCCTGGGATGAAATGAGTTTTCAATTGATTCTTTAATTGTGAGCATGTTAAATAGTTGTCTTACATTATCTAGTTCAATAGAACATCCACCAGCCTTTTAGAAGTCACATCTTAACCTACCACGCTAGTGTAAATGCCACCCTTCAATAAATACATAGATTTTTGGTCTTAGATGCCCTATGCCCATTAGAAATAAAATTTAAGGCTGTGTGCAGTGGCTCACACCCATAATCCCAGCACTTTGGGAGGCCCAGGTGGGTGGATCACCTGAGGTCAGGAGTTCAAGATCAGCCTGGCCAGCATGGTGAAACCCTTTCTCTACTAAATATACAAAAATTAGCTGGGCATAGTGGCAGGTGCCTGTAGTACCAGCTATTTGGGAGGCTGAGACATGAGGATCACTTGAACCCAGGAGGCAGAGGCTGCAGTGAGCCGAGATTGTGCCACTGCACTCCAGCCTGGGAAACAGAATGAGACTCCATTTCAAATAAATAAATAAATACATATATAGATTTTAACATTCAAATTCTATAAGCTTTGCCTCACATTCAGATTTATAATGTGAAGTTTTTATCATCAACTTCATCATCAATATCAATCACCTTGGCAACGTTTTAAATGTTTCCTACTCTTCTGATAAGCAAGTTTATCAGGCATAGTCTTGCCCCAGTCTGTTGGAAACAAAGCAGTGTTTTATTTTGTTTTCCCTATGCAGTATTTCTTAATGATTCTAATTTAATATTATATGTTTATAGTTATTAGAGACAAAAAGAGAACATTTGTAAGGATAGTTTTAGTTACAAATATAGACAACCAAATCAAATCAGCCTAAGCAAAATGAGGATGTATGGTCTAGCCATAGCTTGGAAGGACAGAATTGAGGCTAAGTTGCAGGAATCAGGTCATCAGGGGTGGAACTGAGGGCTCAAGGGTTCAGAAACCACTTTCTGCCTTCACTGGTCTCTGGTTCTCCTGGCTTATGGCCTCCTTCTCCAGCCCTTGCCTGGTCTGTCTCCATCCTGAAGACCTCCTGCCCTCTGCTGGTCAGCCTCCTTTAGTCCTACTGCAGATTTGGCTGAGGAGGTTGCTCCCAGATGCTCCAGGAACCTTCTTGTACCTTAGCAACCAAGGGATTTGGGGGAAGGGTTTCTCTGACTCCAAAGGAAAGGGAGACTGTTGCTAGAAGAGGGGATATAAGAACATTTAAGGGCAAGATGACACCATGGATCCCATAGTCCACTAGATGGTTGCTTTTGGGATTAAACAAGCATTTATTGAGGGATTCCTCTGTGTCAGGCACTATGGCAAACCATAGAGACTCAGGGATTAATAACAACATTACAAACCACATTAAATAGGTATAAATTACAGTGGGAGAGAATGGGTTATATGTAAGAAAGAGTCTCCTGAGAGTGGCTAGAATTAGACTTCAAAATGTGTTTCATGTAATCATTCTTTAGAATTTTCTGTTTTGTTGTGTTTTAATGAATTGTCACATCTCTGGGATGATTTGATGATTATAGATATTCCAAGTCAATTTCCTGAAGGGTGAAGACAGATTTTTAGAATCTTTCATTGAAAAATTACCTTTTTCCTAAAGATGGAAAGAATATATGTTCATTTGGAAGAGACAAGAACATATAAAGAAGAAAATGGAAAAGAATTCTGGTAGCCAGAGGTAGCATCTTGGTTTGCTACTTAGCATTTTGGAGTGTCTTTATGGTCTTTTATATGCTTCTACATAAATATGAACTAACATTTATTTTTAGACAAATTGCTTTAATATTATTTGTATAGTTTTGAATGCTACCTTTAAACTTATTGTTCTATTGTGAACATTTTCCCTGGCCATGAAATATATGTTAGATAGGATTATTATTATTCCTTGCTTCATAATCCACAAAATTAGCCATTCTTCTAGTATAGCACATTGAAGTTGTTTGCTAAATTTTGCCACCATGAGAAACACAAAGAATGTTATGACACCTAAATCTTTATCTGCCTTTCAGATGATTTCCTTGAGTTCTAGGAGTGGACTTCTGTGATTAAAGGGAAGGCACACATGTAAGGCTCTTCATCCTCATGGCCATCCTGCGTTTGGAGAGCTTGTTTCAGTTTAAATTCTTACCAGCTGTACAGGAGAGATAGCATAAGAAATATAAGACATTAATGGACTGTCTCTGACAGTTAGCTGTAGTGTCCAGTTAACTGACTTTGTCCTATCTGTGAGGGACTACTACGTGACATCCCAGTGTGACCACGTGTTGCGTATTAGAAAAAGCTCTGGCAGCATGAACTGAAAAGATTTAACTTTTAAGTGAGAAATTAACACATGATTTTCTCCTAAGGATTCATTTCTTTGTTCAGAAATTCTGTTCTTTCTTTTTCTTTCTTTTTTTTTTTTTGAGACAGTCTCACTTTGTCACCAGGCAGGAGTGTAGTGGTGCGATCTCGGCTCACTGCAACCTCCACCTCCTGGGTTCAAGCGATTTTCCTGCCTCAGCCTCCCGAGTAGCTGGGACTACAGGTGTGTACCACCATGCCCAGCTAATTTTGTATTTTTAGTAGAGACTGGGGTCACCATACTAGCCAGGATAGTCTTGATCTCTTGACCTCATGATCTGCCCACCTCAGCCTTCCAAAGTGCTGGGATTACAGGTGTGAGTCACCATGCCCGGCCTCTGTTCTTTCTTTTAAGGCCAAGTAAATGGAAAATGCAGTATATGCATTGCTTTTTCCCCTGTTTTCTTATTCTCTGGCTTCTTTCCCTTCCCATATCCCCAAAGAAAAGTATCTCTCAGATTATCTCCTTGGATCTGATTCCTAGGAGTATAATGGGATCAAAGGAATGCAGAGTTTCCATTGTTGTCACCAACAAAAGCAGAAAAATCTGATTAAAAGGACCCTGAAATGAACGTTTTAGCCGTCAGTAAACTGAAAATATGATTTCAGAACCTAAACAGATTCATTTATCCAGCAAACATGTATTGAACACCTACTATGTGTCTATAGTGTAAAACTGGCCCATGAAGGGGTTTGACTCTGAGACACTGAGTATTGTGTCCTACTCCCATATTTGATGGAAATGATTCCTGATGTGAAATCAGGGATGAATTGGAGAGAACACTGGCCTTGGAATCGGAAAGAGCTGGGTAGAAATCATGGCTCTGCTAGGTGCCGTTGGACATATTACTTTACCTCTCTAAGTCTTACCTTCCTCATTGGTAAATCTATCCAACTCATAGGACTGTTAGGAGTAAGTCCAATGATTTAAGTGATGGCATCAGCAGGTGCTCAGTAGCAAATAGCTGCTATTATTTTTGTTATGATGATGATGATTATTATGTAGATGACTCTGAGATTATATGAGCTTGGATGCTTTGGCGGTAGCTCTTAATGCCTCCCTAAGCATTTTGCCTCACGGAGCAAAAGCAGTTCTGTGCATTTATGTGCACGCATGCATATGTGTGTGCATGTATATGTTTGAAATCTGTGTGTGTGTGTGTGTGTGTGTGTGTGTGTGTGTGTGTAATATATGAAGTCCATCCCCTGGAATTGGGCCCAGAGTGTGTATCAAGAGGATTTTTTTTTTTAATTGTACTTTAGGTTCTGGGGTACATGTGCAGATCATGCAGGATTGTTGCATAGGTACACACATGGCAAGGTGGTTTGCTGCCTCCATTTCCCGATCACCTATATCTGGCATTTCTCCCCATGTTATCCCTCCCCACTCTCCCCACCTCCTGCTGTCCTTCCCCTAGCCCCCACTAATAAACCTCAGTGTGTGATGCTCCCCCTCCCTGTGTCCGTGTGTTCTCATTGTTCAACACCTACCTAGGAGTGAGAACATGTGGTGTTTGATTTTCTGTTCTTGTGTCAGTTTGCTGAGAATGATGGTTTCCAGGTTCATCCATGTCCCTAGAAAGGACACGAACTCATCACTTTTATGGCTGTGTAGTATTCCATGGTGTATATGTGCCACATTTTCTTTGTCTAGCCTCTCATTGATGGGCATTTGGGTTGGTTCCAGGTCTTTGCTATTGTAAACAGTGCCTCAGTGAACATACATGTGCATGTGTCTTTATAATCGAACTATTTATAATCCTTTGGGTTTATACCCAGTAATGGGATTGCTGGGTCAAATGGAATTTCTATTTCTGGATCCTTGAGGAATAGCCACACTGTCTTCCACAATGGCTGAACTAATTCACACTCTCATCAACCGTGTAAAAGTGCTCCCATTTGTCTACATCTTCTCTAGCATCTGTTATCTCCAGATTTTTTGATGATTTCTATTCTAACTGGCATGAGATGGTATTTCAATATGGTTTTGATTTGCATTTCTCTAATGACCAGTGATGATGAGCAGTTTTTCGTATGTTTGTTGGCCTCATATATGTCTTCTTTTGAAAAGTGTCTGTTCATATCCTTCACCCACTTTTGAATGGGTTTGTTTGTTTGTTTCTTGTAAATCTGTTTTAGTTCTTTGTAGATTCTGGATATCAGCCCTTTGTCAGATGGGTAGATTGTAAACGTTTTTTCCCATTGTTAGTTGCCAGTTCACTCTAATGATTGTTTCTTTTGTTGTACAGAAGCTCTGAAGTTTAATTGGATCTCATTTGTCTATTTTGGCTTTTGTTGCCATTGCTTTTGGTGTTTTAGTCATGAAGTCCTTGTCTGTGTCCTGAATGGTTTTGCCTAGGTTTTCTTCTAGGGTCTTTATGGTGTTAGGTCTTATGTTTAAATCTTTAATCCATCTGGAGTTAATTTTAGTGTAAGGTATCAGGAAGGGGTCCAGTTTCTGTTTTCTGCACATGGCTAGCTAGTTTCCCAACACCATTTATTAAATAGGGAATCCTTTCCCTATTGCTTGTTTTTGTGAGGTTTGTCAAAGATCAGATGGTTGTAGATGTGTGGAATTGCCACCGAGGCCTCTGTTCTGTTCCATTGGTCTATAGCTCTGTTTTGATGCCAGTACCATGCTGTTTTGATTACTGTAGCCTTGTCGTGTAGTTCGAAGTCAGGTAGCATGATGCCTCCAGCTTTGTTCTTTTTGCTTAGGATTGTCTTGGCTAAGCAGGCTCTCTTTTGGTTCAATATGAAGTTTAAAGTGTTTTTTTTTTTCCAGTTCTGTGAAGAAGATCATTGGTAGCTTGATAGGGATAGCATTGAATCTATAAATTACTTTGGGCAGTATGGCCATTTTGACAATTTTGATTCTTCCTAACCGTAAGCATGGAATGTTTTTCCATCAGTTTGTATCCTATCTTATTTCGTTGAGCAGTAGTTTGCAGTTTTACTTGAAGAGGTCCTTTACATCCTTTGTTAGCTGTATTCCTAGTATTTTATTCTCTTTGTAGCCATTGTGAATGGGAGTTCACTCTTGATTTGGTTCTCTGTCTGTTATTGGTATATAGGAATGCTTGTGATTTCTGCACATTGATTTTGTATCCTGAAACTTTGCTGAAGTTGCCTATCAGTTTCAGGTGATTTTGGGCTGAGACGATGGGGTCTTCTAAATATACAGTCATGTTGTCTGCAAACAGGGACAATTTGACTTCCTCCTTTTCTAATTGAATATGCTTTATTTCTTTTTCTTGCCTGATTGCTCTGGCTGGAACTTCCAGTACTATATTGAATAGGAGTGGTGAGAGAGGACATCCTTGCCTAGTGCCAGATTTCAAAGGGAATGCTTCCAGTTTTTGCCCATTCAGTATGATATTGTCTTAGCTTTTATTATTTTGAGATGCATTCCCTTGATACCTAGTTTATTAAGGGTTTTTAGCCTAAAGTGCTGTTAAGTTTTCTCGAAGCCCTTCTCTGCATCTATTGAGATAATCATGTGGCTTTTGTCTTTGGTTCTGTTTATGTGATGGATTATGTTTGTAGACTTGCATATGTTAAACCAGACTTGCATCCCTGGGATGAAGCCTACTTGATCGTGATAAATAAGCTTTTTGATGTGCTGTTGCATTTGGTTTGCCAGAATTTTATTGAAGATTTTTGCGTTTATGTTCATCATGGATATTGACCTGAAGTTTTCTTTTCGAGTTGAGTCTCTGCCAGGTTTTGGTATCAGGATGATGTTGGTCTCATAAAATGAGTTAGGGGATATTCCCTTTTTTTGTATTGTTTGGAATAGTTTCAGAAGGAATGGTATGAGCTCCTCTTTGTACATCTGGTAGAATTCGACTGTAAACTTGTCTGGACCTGGACTTTTTTTGGTTGGTAGGCTATTAATTGCTACCTCAACTTCAGCCCTTGTTATTGGTCTATTCAGGGTTTCAACTTCTTCCTGGTTTATTCTTGGGAGAGTGCAAATGTCCAGGAATTTATCCATTTCTTTCAGATTTACTGGTTTGTATGCATAAAGTTGTTTGTAGTAATCTCTGATGGTAGTTTGTATTTTTGTGGAATCAGTGATGATATCTCCTTTATTGTTTTTTATTGCATCTACTTGATTATTATCTCTTTTCTTTATTATTAGTCTGGCTAGCTGTCTGTATATTTTGTTAATCCTTTCAAAAAACCAGCTCCTGGATTTATTGATTTTTTGAAGGGTTTTTTTTTTTATGTCTCTATCTCCTTCAGTTCTGCTCTGATCTTAGTTATTTTTTGTCTTCTGCTAGTTTTTGAGGTTTTTTGATCTTGCTCCTCTAGCTCTTTCAATTTTGATGACAGACTGTCGATTTTAGATCTTTCCTCGCTTCTCAAATGGGCATTTATTGCTATAAATTTTCCCCTAGACACTACTTTAAACGTGTCCCAGAGATTCTGGTATGTTTTGTCTTTGTTCTCGTTGGTTTTGAAGAACATCTTTATTTCTGTCTTCATTTCATTGTTTATCCAGTCGACCTTCAGGAGCCAGTTGTTCAGTTCCCATGAAGTTGTGCGGTTCTGAGTTAGTTTCTTAATACTAAGTTCTAATTTGATTGTGGTGTGGTCTGAGAGACTGTTTGTTATGATTTCCATTCTTTTGCATTTGCTGAGAAGTGATTTACTTCCAATTATGTGGTCAATTTTAGACTAAGTGCTATGTGGTGCTGAGAAGAATGTATATTCCGTGGATTTGGGGTGGGGAGTTCTGTAGATGTCTATTAGATTCATTTGGTCCAGATCTGCATTCAAGTCCTGGATATCCTTGTTGATTTTCTGTCTCGTTGATCTATCTAGTATTGACAGTGGAGTGTTAAAGTCTCCCACTATTATTGTGCGAGAGTCTAAGTCTTTTTGTAGGTCATTAAGAAGTTGCTTTATGTATCTGGGTGCTCTTGTATTGGGTGCATATATATTTAGGATAGTTAGCTCTTCTTGTTGTATTGATCCTTTTACCATTATGTAATGACCTTCTTTGTCTCTTTTGATCTTGGTTTAAAGTCTCTTTTATCAGAGAGTAGGATTATAACCCCTGCCTTTTTTTTTGCTCTCCATTTGCTTGGTAATTCTTCTTCCATCCCTTTATTTTGAGTCTTTGTGTGTCTTTGCATGTGAGATGTGTCCAAGAGGATTCTTCTAGGTAGCTGTTAGGTCTCACTCTCCCTGCTCTGGAGAGCTCAGAATGGAGGCATATGGGAGTGAGTTCACCAGTGAACCTTCAGCAGGAATCAGGCGTTACATACTCTGGGTTTTGGGGCACTATGGCTAGAAGTGGGAAACTTGTCCTGAAAAATCTAGAAGTGAGGCTTCTTCTTATCCATCTGCCTAGCTTTTGGGATCCAAAAGGCAAGCCTTGGTGATGCGGGAGAGTGAGGAGGTCGTGGACCAAACTTCAGTGGCTCTCAAAGCCACCTGCCTATCAAATATTGACTCAGGTAGGGAAGGCAGTGAGGTGGCTACTGCAGTGTGGCTGATGCCACATGCACCCAACAGCTACCATCTCCCATTTTTAGGTGCTCAGTGCTCTTGTGTTCTCCTGTACTTCTTCCCCCATCAGAACAAATACTGAATTAAAATGTGTTTGAACATCCTAGTACCATTCAAGCCTCGGGGCCTTCTGGGTGGTAGAAACTTGGTTCCAGAAGCTCCTGAGCCCAAGAACTGCTAATTTGTTGGCATATCATTACTGTGTTAAAGAAAAAAATATTCTGGCATGTGTTAAAATTATCAGGAAAATTTTATTCAAGACTATTGCAGTAGGGGTATTGTAATGGGGGAGAGAGGTTGGGCTCAACTCTGAATACAGCAAAGACAACTGGGGATTTATATCCAGTGAGTAGAGTGAGTTCAATGGGTGGAAAATTACTATGAAGAGACTTCAAGAGTACTGGGTTCTTACTAAATGGATCCAGTGGGATTCTTGCTAAAGGCAGATCAAAGACTTAAACAACGAAGGGCAGGGATGAAGAACTTGAGCAGATATCAAGGGTAGGGGATTCTCTCTAAACTGACTTTGTGGGATTCTTGCTAAGACTGGGCTGTGCAGACCTGGTAAGGAGAGATGAACACAGAAGGCCAAGGTCAAGAAGAGGGTCTGCAGGAGCCTAACTAAAGTTTGGCCAAAGAGTGTCTTTGATGCTTGCCATGAATAGAATGAAGCACGAATGTCAAGTGGTTAATTAGGGCTTACCTTTGGAAACACATTTGTTGGATGTAAGATGTTGGGCAAATTACGTCGCCTGTGTGATCCTGAATCTCTTACTGGAAAACAGACCAAACAGTACCTTTCTCGTAAGTCCTGCAATGAGCATCAAATGAGGTCATGCACGGGAAGGGTTTGTCAGAGTGCCTGCCCTAAATTAAGAGCTCAATAAGTGGTATTTGTATTAAAGGTGGAGTATCCCTTATCCAAGATGCCTGGGACCAGAAGTGTTTCCAATTTTAATTGTTTTTGGATTTTGGAATATTTGTATTATCCCAAATTTGAAATCCAAAATGCTCCAATGTGCATTTCTGTTGAGTGTCAGGTCAGCACTCAAAAAGTTTTGGATTTTGGAGCATTTTGGATTTTCAAATTAGGCATGCCTAGCCAGTGTAAGTTGGGGACTGTAGTTAAGTTGCAATCTAGTAAATTTATTTTAGTGAACCCTTTCTAATCTGTAGGTAATGTGGGACTAGATGTGGTTTAGTAAAAATTGCTCTGGACTGAGTCTGAACTGCTGTGTTTAAAATCTAGCCACCAATGTTTAGTATCCTCCTACAGCTTTAGTTTCTTATCTGCAAAATGGGCCACTGTCTTCTCTGCATTTCCCACAGGGTGGCATAAAATGAGAAAATATAAATGAGGCCCTGTACAGTGGCTCATGCCTATAATCTCAGCACTTTGGGAAGCTGAGGCAGGTGGATCACTTGAGCCCAGGAGTTCGAGATCAGTGTGGGCAACATGGTAAAACCCTGTCTCTAAGAAAAAAAAAATTCAAAGATTAGCCAGCTGTGGTAGCACGCACCTGTAGTCCAGGTACTCAGGAGGCTGAGGTGGGAAGATCACTTGAGCCTGGGAGGTTGAGGCTGCATTGAGCTGAGATCTTGCCACCTGCACTTTAGTCTGGGTGACAGAGAGACACCATCTCTCCCTCTCCTTCCTCTCCATATATAGTGGAAATGTGTGTGTGTGTGTGTGTGTGTGTGTGTGTGTGTGTGTGTGTGTGAATATTTGGAAAACTACAGAGCACTATAATTAGTACCTAATCAAAATGTGTCTAAAGTTGTTCCTGTGATTAGGTCTCAGTTTGTTAGTGAGCCTCTGCCCTGGGCTGTGACCTTCACAAGTGCTTCTCAGTTTTGTTTTGTTTTGTTTTTCTTTTTAGGAGAGACAGGAAAGCTAGAAGAGGCTGGAGTTGAATGTTTCCCTTCCTCCAGGCAGTTTGGCTCTAGAGAAGTAGTTTCCTTTGAGGGCAGACCTTTTTAAGAACAGAATACTCTGGGCATATTTCAAAATGGTGACTTTCTCACAACCCTGTGCAGGAGGAACCAGGAGAGTTTTCTCTGAACTTCACTGTGAGAACGTGATAAGGCTCCTGGAGGTAAAACTCATGATATTATAAGGGCTCTCCAGGCTCCCCTGGAGTCTTTATAATGTTATTTATTTAAAAATTGAGAAACAAAATAGTACTTTTCTTACACTGTTCTCAACAGTCTATAGACTGGACAGAAGAAGGGAGTTAACAATAAAGACATTTCTTAACTCTCCTGCAAAACAAAATGTATAATTTAGGCTGTTTATAACAAAATCTTTTAAACATCTGAAGTATACATCCTATGTTGTACTTTGCAAAAAGATTTTGCTTTTAATTATTTTAGCATCTGTAAGTGTCCTTTTTCTGGAAAATAAGGTGACCAAGGGTGGAGGTGGAATATAGTGGAAATAAATAGGGAACTATCTAAGCTTCAGTAACCATGGACTTGTCCCTTGCTCTACTCTTCTTTTACTTGAGTTACTTTCAGAATGCCAGCGACTGTGGCTGCGTTCTTCAAGAAGCTAACGCTCAGAGCAGATGCTCCTGTACTTTTCCAAACACCAAATTTAGGCTTTTTTTTGCTCTCTTCTTACAAAGTCTCTTGCCGTTTTTCAATTCAATGTCAGGTGTTGATGAAGTGTGCAGCTTCTGAGATTGGACTTGCTGGGGTCCAATCTGGCTCCTATTCTTGTGTGTGACCTTGGGTGTTACCTGACCTCTCTCTATCCAAGTTTCCTTGTCTGTAGAACAATAATTATATAATAATATCTCCCTCTTAGAGTAGTTTGGAGGATTAAATGGGAGAACTCATGTATGGGGCTTGCTAAAGGTTACTTGAGGGTATTACTATGCTGTCTTCCCCTTTTCACAATTTCTCTCTTCTATTTCTTTTTCACTTTTTTACCTTTGCACAGACTAAAAAATTCCCATTTATACCTTATCTTTCTCTAGTATAAGATATCACATGCATTTTCAGCTCAGTTTTGTTTAGTACTCACACATACATACACATTTCTTTACTGAACAACTATAGTGTTCAAAGCACTACTGAGAATGAGATTCCCAATTTTGTAGAGTTTGCATCTAGTGAGAAAATTATGGAAGATGATGAGTCAGGTTTGAAAGTGGAAGAAAGTTCAGAGTGCTGCGGGGTTCTACAGCCAGGGCACAATCCCAGCCTATGAGGTCTTGGAAGCCTCCTTGAGGAGGGGACATTACAACTGAGATTCGAAGCATAAGTAGGACCTTTTTGAGGATTAACTGAAGTTCTGTCTTCTCCATGGAGCCCTCCCTGGTCATACTCTTTTCCACCTCTGACTTAGGTTACTGTAGCACTTTATTTCTGCCCCAAGTATAGCATGTGCACATGCCTTTCTTGTCATTTAAATAGGTGGGTCTAACTCTCCTCCACTGACTTACAAATGCCTTGAAGATGAAGGCTAGACCTTATTCACTTTGCATGGTCATAGCTTCCTGCATGGCACTGTTCAAATCAGCCTTCAGTTAGTGTTTTCTGAACTCAACCACATGTGGTTTGTGGAGTGTGGATCCTACAAAGGAATCTTCCTTACTTGGCTTACTTGGACTTGAGGTTCCTCCTTGCCTTGGGATGACTCAGTTTCATCATATAAACTGGAAGGATTCTGTTGGGGTCTTGCTGGTTAGGGTTTCTGGATTCCCTCTAATCGGAAGGGCGGTCTGTGTTGTGTGGATGGCAGCATGAATGGATGCTTATAGTAGTGATATTGATTGATTGATTGACTGAGACTGGAGTGCAGTGGTGTGATCTCAGCTCACTGCAACCTACACCTCCCCGGTTCAAGCAATTCTTCCACCTTAGCCTCCCAAGTAGCTGGGACTACAGGTGTGTGCTACCATGCCCAGGTAAGTAGTGATATTTAAATATGAGTTCATTATCTTTCAGTGTGATATGGTTAGGCTTTGTGTCCTTACCACTTTGTGTCTCATCTTGAACTGTAATCCCCATGTATCAAGGGAGAGACCAGGTGGAGGTAATTGAATCATGGGCACAGTTTCCCCCATGCTATTCTCATGATGGTGAGTGAGTTCTCATGAGATCTGATGGTTTTGTAACTGTTCGGTAGTTCCTCCTGCATTAATTTTCCTTCCTGCTGCCTTGTGAAGAAGGTGCCTTGCTTTCTCTTTGCCTTTTGCCATCATTGCAAGTTTTTGGAGGCCTCCCCTACCATGCTGAACTGTAAGTCAATTAAACCTCTTTCCTTTATAAATTACCCAGTCTTGGATAGTTTTTTATAGCAGTCTGAAAATGGATGAATACACAGTGGTCTTCAAAGGGGATATTTTGGCTGGACCATGTTGTAACTGGTCAGCAAGTGTGGTTAGGGTAGCAGCATCCTCTTCATAGGCTCCTTGGCCTCTCAGGCAGGCATCACGGAACATCTGTGGGAAAGAACTTGAGCTCTTAATATAAATGGAATCCAGATGTATGTAGCCTTAGTTTGATGGACCAGGGATCCCCAGAGAAATCCAGATTTCAGAGAAAGAGGTCATAGGACCCTTCAGAAGAGAAATCATCACAAGTGAGGAGAGTTCACAGAGAGCAGAGGAATGATGGAGCAGGTGCCTAACCATGGCCTGGCATACCATTTAGCCTGCTGCTTCCTGGGAATGAGAGGGCTGTGGTCACTAGCAGCTTGCCAGCTCTGCTGAGGGAACCTCATTCTGAAAGATTGGGTCATGTGGGGGCAGCAGGAGCTTTTCTTTGGGCCAGAAATGGCCAAGGGCAGCAGAAGTTGGTGACCTTGAGAAGGTCAGCAGTGGTAGAGAAAGAAAAATCTGGAATCAGGAACTATCCCAACTCTCACACCTGTATGTGCAGGATTAGTACGTAATTCAAGGTGGTTCTGGAGAACAGCTTTAGAGAGGGTCCTATTAGACATGAAGACCATTTCTCTTCTTATTTTTTATTTGTTCTAGTCTGACCAATTTATTGTAGTATATTTGGGTGGGTGAGTCGAAATTGTTCAAACTATCTCGAGAAAAAAAGCTGGGGGTCTGCTGGAATTGAAAGTGGAGCACTGTCAAGATCCAAGCCCACTGCTCCTTTAGGCCATTTCTGTGGCTTCTCTGCTCTGTGCTCCTCTCTTCACTGTCCGCTTTCCGCACCCTTCCTGTGTGTCTATTGTGCTTCCTCAGAACGTGGACTTTCCCCGGACTTTGGCTTGCAAAGCCCCAGCTCTTCCTGAGCAGTTCTTTGCAATTTTACCTCCTCCATTGCCTGGCTCAGCCTGCTAGTTTCCAATTCTAATTTTCTAAGTGAGGCATCTGATGGCCCAGCCACGCCATGGGTGAGAGTCTCATCCCTTGATCCATTTAGCCACTAGAAGAAAGGGAGTGAGGAGCAGGGTCATGTGACGTGGAACTTGGCTGTGGATGGATAGAGTCTGTAAGAAGAGCGTGCAACCAGAGTGAGTCATGATGGGCATCTTTAGTTCATTATCTGATCATTCCTTCATTCTATTTCTTACCTGGAAGTACAGCATTGGGTTCAAAGCTTGGGTTCCAGAGCTAGACTGAAATCTTGGCTGTGATCTTGAGCAAATGACCTTCTCTCTCTGAGCCTCAGTTTTCTTATCTGTAGAAAGGGGATCATATCCACTTCATAAAGTGGTTGGGAAGAAGATGTGGAAAAATGCATAAAAGAGCTTAAGTGCAGGGTAAGCACTTTACAAATGTTAGTTATTTTTACATATAGTTGGTAATGATAAGATCCATATAGCATCTGTCTTTACAGAGCTTACAACTTCATAATTTTCATGAACTGTGGACATAGAACACTATTGGTGATACATTTACAATGTACAGAAGACATCTAATAAATTCATTAATTGAAGAAATATTTATTGACCACCTACTGGTTGTGTTGTGTTGCATTGTCATCAGCATTGGATATATAGTTTTAAATAAATAATCAAATTCCTTCCCTCATAGAGCCCACATTAGAGTTGGAAGACAGACACACAAACTAAAGGTAGATAGATAGATCATGAGAAAAAAAAAGCAGGCTAATGGATTAGAGAATGGCAGGACATACGTGGGGGTCCTCATATAGATGGAGTGGTCCGGGAAGACTGCCCTGGAGAAGTAATATTTGAACAAAGAACTGAAAAGTGAGGGAGGGGAAACAACTAGGGAAATTACATTCCAGGAAGAGGGAAGGGCAAAGGCAGTAGCCCAGAAGCAAGAGTGTCCTTGGCATGATGG
This sequence comes from Cacajao melanocephalus, assembly GCA_963573385.1. Taxonomy (NCBI): domain Eukaryota; kingdom Metazoa; phylum Chordata; class Mammalia; order Primates; family Pitheciidae; genus Cacajao; species Cacajao melanocephalus. The sequence goes on from CAUYLG010033747.1 coordinate 23,732, forward strand.
AAGAACACAAAGGAGGCTGCAGTGCTTGGAACCAAGTGAGTGAAGGTGAGAGCCAGAGGAAATGAGGTCTCAGAGGTAGCCAGGGCTGGGGGTGATTTTAATTTTACCCTTCCTACAGGTTCAGTTACATCTTGTTTCTGTGGCTCATCTGGGCCTTTCAGCTCAGCATGAACTCATGGTTTGTCAGTTTCCATTGTGACCAAAGGTAGCAGACAGATGCCCGTTTTGAATCAGCCTGACTTTGAAGATGCATGAAGTCCCATTAGCCCCTTACCTACAGAGGGTCCACAACTCATGATGGTTCGGCTTTGATATCTGACTTTATGATGGTGCAAAAGTGATATGCCTTGCCTGATTGTAGGCTAATGTCAGTGTTCTGAGCACATTTCAGGTAGGCTAGGCTAAGCTATGATGTTCAGTAGATTGTGTATTAAGTGCATTTTTGACTTAACAATATTTTCAACTTACGATGGGTTTCTCAGGACATAACCCTGTGCTAAGTCAAGGAGCATCTGCATATTGTGGCCTATCGGTTCCTGAGATTGCACTTGGTATTTCTCCCCACCAAGGCAGGGTGAGTCATGGGAAGGGAGGGATACTGATAAATGTAAAGCCAGTTCCCTCTGTCACTATTAACACAGAGCTGCTTCCTCAGTCATCCTTTAATCTTGCCTGTTTTCTGACCTCTTTCTTCAGGATTAAAATAGCCCAGCATGCTGCTTCCAGTGTAGACATTGTTTAGGGATAGGAACTATGCTGTGTAACTCACCACCCATAAGGGTGAACCGCTTAGCTGTGCCTGCGTTGTGCTGCTGCTGAGGATAAGAACACCACAGAACACGCTGTTATAGGTGCCAGAACAGGGCTGTCCTCAGTCTTCCATGGAAATAAGAGGAAGGAGTGGTTCTTTTTTTTTTCTTCTCTAATCTCATGACAGATTAAGTAGTTATTTCTGTCAGCAGAATCTTGGGAGTGCTTCACAGTGGAGGTGACATGTGAACCCTGGTATTTCAGGATTCCATGATTGAAAACCTGTTTTTCCATGGTGGTTTTAACTTTCTGCAAATGAAGAAGACTGCGACTCTTGCTTCAGTTGAGACTGGCTGCCCTTATATATTTGTTTAGGCTGATGGGTGGTAGAGATGGGCCATTTACTGGATGTTTATTTCTCTGTGTATATAACATTGTTTTTGACATCTTGTGTATCAGCTATCTGTTGCAGTGTAATAATCAGCACCAAACTTGATGACTTAAAATGACATCTGTTTTATTTGTTTTCATGATTCTAAGGGCTGGCTTTGGCTAGCCTCAGTGGACAGTTCTTCTGCTCATCTCTTCTAAGATCCTTCAGAGGCTACAGTTATCTGGTGATTTGACAGGGCCAAGTAGGTTTAAGATGGCCTCTGTCACTTGTCTGTTGTTGCTGACATTTGTCTGGGCCTCTTCCCTCATGATATCTCATTGTGAAAGAGGGTAGCTTGGACTTCTTCATATCATGATACTGTTCCAAGAGAGCAAAGTGTGAGCTCCAAGCATTATTTCCTCTATCGTTCTGTGTGGTTTTTACCGTGGCCTCAGGCATTTTCGTCACACACATGTGATGATCAATAGCTGAATATCCTAGTGAGACTGTCTTGCTCCTTTTAGTGTTTCTATAACAGAATACCTGAGGCTGGGTAATTTATAAAGTTTATTTGACTCGTGATTCTAGTGGCTGGAAATTCCAAGATTAGGCAGCCTACCTGGTGAGAGTCTCATGCTGCTTCAACTCACAGTAGAAAACAGAAGGGGAAGCACAGTGTGTACAGAGAGACCAAGTACGAGAAGGAACAGCCTACTCTCAAGTTAACTAATCTAGTCCTGCAAGAATGGAAACTCACTCCTGTGAGATGGTATTAATCTATTAATGAGAGATCTGCCCCCACCAACCCAAACACTTCCCACTAGGCCCCATGTTCCAACACTGTCACGTTGGAAATCACATTTCACCATGAGTTTTGATGGAGACAAACCACATCCAAACCATAGCAGAGATTCTCTGCACCCTTCCTTCCTGTGAATTCTACCTGACATCATCTTTCCAGAATAACAAATTTGTCTTCTTAAATGAAGGAGACCACTGATTTTCACCTGGGCTTCCCCTCCTCCTTGTGCTGCAGCCTGGACACTGTCTCCCGGTAGTAGGCTGGGGCAGTTATGATGCTCACCTCATTCTACATCTCAGGAATCACTGTTCTTCAAACCATTATTTCATATATGTTGTCCAGGTTTTTAGTTATTTCAGTCAAGAAGGTTAGTCCATCTCTCCAACTCCATCTTCGCTGGAAGTAGAAGTCTCAAGAGTACGAAAGTAGCAGTGGCATGGTCTCTTGAAGCCTAGACTTGGAACTCACCTCTGAGTTCTACTAATTAAAGCCATTCCAAGGCCATCCCAATTCAAGGAGTGGAGAAATAGACTAAAACTCTTGATGCAAGTGGTGGCAAAGTCATATTGCAAAGTCATATCCCATATCCTGGATAGGGATGGGAGGAAATTTGCAGTCTTCCCTGCAAACACTCTAGCCCACTGTTGGTGGATGTGCAGGTAGGGTTAATGATAATAGGATAGCTATTATGTGACAAGCAACTGCTATGAACCAGACCCTGTCTGAAGCACTTTATATATAGCTCATCTAATCCTACTAACATTGTGAAGTATAGTTGTTAGCTCATTTTACAAATGAGAAAACTGCCACGGCTCTGTGGTTAGGTGATTACCCAAGGTTATACCTAGAATTATACAATTTCCATGCTTGTGTGATTCCATGCCTGCACTCTGAATGAGTCCTTTTACTTTCAGCTTTGCTGTATTCTTAAATTTTTCGTATATTTCTTGTTAACAGATTATAGCAGCATTTAAAAAATGCAAACAGGTGATTTGTCTCTTGTTAGGTGGTAAGTTTATTGCATTTACATCCGTTGTAATTGTTGCTATATTTGCATTTATTTCTACTATTAAACTAAGTTAAAATGGAGACCAGGCCTGAAGTATCTCTTAGCAAACAAAACCAGTTAGGCCTTATGGGTGATTTAAACTTGCTTGATTTACAAACAAGCAAAACTTCATTTGAGTTATTTCTTGTAAATGCCTGTATTGAGGAAAAACAGAACCTGGGCTCAACTAATCAGAAGTAGCCAACAAACTTATATAATCAGAGATAGTCCAATAGGATAGACCAAATTAGGCAACTGTGTATCTGTAACCAATCAAATATTTTCTTCGCTCTACTTCTGTGTTTGTCCTATAAAAGCCCCATCCTGGCTGGGTGTGGTGGTTCACTCCTGTAATCCCAGCACTTTGGGAGGCTGAGGTGGGTGGATTACCTGAGGTTGGGAGTTTGAGACCAGCCTGGCCAACATGGAGAAACCCAGTCTCTACTAAAGATACAAAATTAGCTGGGTGTGGTGGCGCATGCCTGTAATCCCAGCTACTTAGGAGGCTGAGGCAGGATAATTGCTTGAACCCAGGAGGCGGAGGTTACAGTGAGCTGAGATTGTGCTATTGCACTCCAGTCTGGGCAAGAAGAGTGAAACTCCATCTTAAAAAAAAAAAAAAAAAGCCTCCCCCTTGTGTACCGTTGGAGGAGCTGCTGAACCACTTCTGATTTGGAGGTGCCTGATTCATGAATTGCCATTTGTTCAGATAAGCTCTTTAAACTTTTATGGCCTCAGTTTTCTTTTTAACACTACCATTTTATTTTGTTACTTGTTTACCTTGCCTTTTCCATGTCTGTCTCCTATTTTAAATTGCATTTTTTGTATTCTTTTTTCCCTACAGATTTGGAAGTTATAATTCTATTCACTATTCTTTCAGCTGTTATCCTTAAAATTTTAATATTATCCTTTACATTTGCATACTTAAAGTCTAAAGTTCCCTTATTTATCTTCTCTTTTCACGCAAAAACATGAAGAGCTTGGAACATTCTTAACACTAACCACCTGCCTCCTGTCTTAGGTGTTTTTATTTTTATACACTCCTGGGGACATGGTGGGATTATACTTTTCTGTCTTTGAAATTAGGTGTGGCCATCTGGCTTCCTTTGGCCAGTGAAGTGTGAAAAAGCCTAGAGAGGGAGGCAGTGTATGGATCACCATGTGACCTGTGGCAGTTGTTGAAGAGGGCTTTGAGATGATGCTTCTACTTGGCTGGAGTCCTTGAGGGGCTACAGTGGGCAGACTTCTCTAGCTAAACCCTGAAGGATATTTAGATGAATGAGAAATAAGCATTTGTTGTTTTAAGCCATAGAGATTTGAGATTGTTTGTTGCCACAGTATAAGGAGGTCACCTGACTGATATGCTCCCAATCTCCCCACCTCATGAACTGTCATCATTTTATTGTTTTATGCAATAAGTACTTATTTATAATTACATTTACTGTAGTTATTTTCTCATTTTTCCTTCATTCATATCAATTCTTCCTTCTAGATTTCTTATAGATATATCTTTTTTGTTGTTGTTTTTTGAAACAGAGTCTTGCTCTGTTGCCAGGCTGGAGTGCAGTGGCATGATCTCGGCTCACTGCAACCTCCACCTCCTGGGTTCAAGCGATTCTCCTGCCTCAGCCTCCTGAGTAGCTGAGACTAGGCACGCACCACCATGCCCAGCTAATTTTTGTATTTTTGGTAGAGATAGGGTTTCACCATGTTGGCCAGGATGGTCTTGATCTCTTAACATCGTGATCTGTACGCCTCAGTCTCCCAAAGTGCTGGGATTACAGGCATAAGCCACCATGCCCGGACTAATTTTTTTTCTTGATGTACACGTTCTAGTTATTTTAAGTCAGTGGTATGATGCTAACTATTTAGGAACTGGTCCCCCAGGGGCAATACAATCTTGATTTTTAGTGTTTGCCGATTCCCCTGGTTTAATACTCCCACTATGGCTGATTTCAAGTTACCGGCATGTTGTCAAGAGACTCACAAAATTCCTGTAAACTTCACGTTTGGCTCTTACAAGCTGGTAGAAGCATGCTGCAATTACAGGTGGATTGTGTCAGTGGTAAACTGTTTTTGTCTGAATATATCTTTATTTCATCCTCATTCTTGAATGGCAGATTAACTTGGAGTAAAGTTCTAGGTTGGGTTATTTTTCCTTAGCCCTTTCAAGCTATGTTGTTGAAATAATATCCTTGTTTCCTTGAAAAGTCAGCTGTCATCTTAGTTCTTGTTCTTTTGTAGTTAACCTGTTGCTTCTCTCTGGGTACTTTTGAAATCTCTTTATTTTTGGCATTCTGTAATTTTACTTGTAGATGCTTGAGTGTGAGTTTACTTTTGCTTACCCTACTGTATCACATTTGCACCCTGTATCTTTAGTGAGTTTTGGAAATTTTTTAGTCATTATCTCTTGAAATACTGTTTGATCTCTGGAATGCTATGTGGTCTGGATTGAGGGACTGTCCCTGAAGAGCATTTTTGTTGCTGTTGTTGGTTTGTTTTTTATAGAGATGGGGTCTCGCTATGTGGCCCAGGGTGGTCTTGAATTCCTGGCCTTGAGTGATCCTCTTTCCTTAGCCTCTTGGGTAGCTGGGATTCCAGGTGTGAGCTACTGGACCTGGCTTGTGTTTGTTTTTGTCAGGTATTGCCTTGGGATCTTTTTTTCTGACTGTGATAAGAACATTTAACATGAAATCTATCTTCTTCATAAATTTTTAAGTGTGCAATGCAATATGGTTAGCTATAGACATGATGTTGTGCGGCAGGTTCTAGAATTTACCCATCTTGAGTAATTGAGACTTTGTACCAGTTGCATAGCAAGACCCTATTGCCTCCTCCCGCTAGCCCTTGACAACCACTATGAGTTTTACTGTTTTAGATACCTCATATCAGTGGAATCATGTAATGTTTGTTCTTCTGTAACTGGCTTATTTTATTTAGCATAATGTCCTCAAATTTCATCCTTGTTGTGGCATATGGTAGAATTTTCTTTTTTTTTTAAGGCTGAATAACATTCTGTTGTGTATATATACCACATTTTCTATATTCATTCATTCATTTATGAACAATTAGATTTGTTTGACAATAAGGGGAGGTAACCAAACCTTGGCTATTGTTAATAATGCTGTAGTGAACATGGGAGTGCGACTATGTCTTTGAGATCCTGATTTCAATTCTTTTGGATAACTATCCAGAGTAGGATTATTGGATCATATGGCAATTCTATATTTAATTTACTTTTGGAAACTCTGTTGTGTTTTTCATAGTGCAATGCTATTTTACATTCTCACCAACAGTATACAAGGATTCCAGTTTCTCTGTATTCTTACCAACACTTGTTATCTTTTTATTGTTTTCTTTTTTTGAGACAGGGTCTCACTGTGTCACCCAGGTACAGTGGTACAATCATGACTCACTGCAGCCTTGACTCCTGAGCTCAAGCAAACCTCCCACCTTGGCCTTCCAAAGTGCTGGATTATAGGCATGAACCACTGTGTCCAGCCTCTCTTTTGCTTTTTTTTTTTTTTTTGCTTTTGAGTTGTAGAAGTTCCTTATATGTATTTTTCATATTAACCCCTTATCAGATACATGGTTTGCAAAGGTTTTCTCCAGGTTTTCAGATTGCCTTTTAAAAATGGAAATAGGCTGGGTACAGTGGCTCATGTCTGTAATCTCAGCACTTTGGGAGGCTGAAGTGGGCAGGTCACTTGAGCCCAGGAGCTTGAGACCAGCCTGGGCAACATAGTGAAACCCCATCTCTACAAAAAAACACAAAAATTATTTGTATGGTGACACATGGGCATGGTGGCACATGCCTGTAGTCCCAGCTACTCAGGAGGTTGAGCTGTGAGCCCAGGAGGTTGAGGCTCTAGTGAGCTGTGTTCACGCCACTGCACTTCACTCTGGGTGAGAGAGTAAGACATTGTTTCAAAAGAGAGAGAGAGAGAGAGAGAGAGAGAGAGAGAGAGACACACACACACACACACACACACACAGACATTTTAACGTTAATCTAAAAAATAAAATTATCTAGAAATTAAGACATAACTATTTTTGTACTGATTATTTGTATTTAAATCATCCACTAAAAAAATATTTATTGAATACCCCTATGTGCCAGGCACAATACTAGGCACTGGAGATGTAACAATGAGAAAGAGAGAAAGAGACAAAGAGCATTCTTACGGAACCTTAGGAACGTTTGTGACAAATGTGGGGAGGTAAAATCTTCTTCTCTGAAACTATCTCTCACAAATATCTTATTTCCTTCAGGTCTTTGATCAAACATCATGTTAGTGAAGAAGTGCAGTGACTGCTTGACTCCCTTGTATGAAATGAACACCCCCCATTTCACTTTCTACCTCTTGCCGTGTTAATATTTTATTTATCTGTGTAACACTTACTGTCTCTTGATATGCTATATGTTTATTTCTTGGTTACCTCCCCTTATTAGCCTAATTTCTATGAGGTCAGGTGCTGTGTCTCTCTCATTGTTACATCCCCAGTGCCTGGCACATAGGGGTGTTTCAATAAATATTTTTTGAGTGGATGATTGAAGTATGATCAGAACAAAAATAGTGATGTCTTAATTTCCACGCAATTTTATTTTTTAGATTATCATTAAAATTAAAGAAATTTCAAATTTTTGTAAAACTCAGACTTTTGAGAATGCATTCGCAAACCCTGTTTGCAACACGTGGTGCTAAACACTCCATTTACGTTGCCCCCTCACTGAATGAAGTGTCCTTTCTGTGTTCTTTTGGGTCCTTTGTTGATGAGTATTGCTACCTTTGTAGCTGCATCCTACTCTTGGGGCCTATGTTTAGCCATCAACCTGTCTTCTTTTTCCACCTAACATGCAGTGCTTAAAAAATATATATATATACATGTCTAAGCCTTTGCCCATGCCCTTTACTCTGCCTGGAGTATCTTTCTCTTTGCCTCTGGAAAAACTCTTTCTTGTTCTAGGCCTCACTTAAGGTTTACATCCTCTGCGGAATCTTCCCTTGTGCTCAAACCAGATTGAAGCCTCCCTCCTCTGTGCTGCCTCAGCACTTTGTACACACTCCCTTTTGCTTGCATCCTTTTCTGTTGTGATTGTGTCTCCTCATTTGTTGCTTCTTTTGACTAAGAGCTTCTAAAGGCCAAAGACAATGTCTTGTGCCTCTTTATTGTTGAATCCCCATGCCTTAGCATAGCGCTTAGCACACGGAATAAATGGTCAGTGAAAGTGAGTTGAGTGAATGTCACCTATGAATGGTCATGGCAGAAATGAATGACCAGCTTGTATACTATACCTCTTTGAGTAGACTCTAATGAAGACATAATTCTTTGTAGCATAGTGGTTGACAGAGAGAGGGCATAATAGGAGATTGCGTTACATCCTTAAAAATGTTTCTTTTTTTAAAAAGGCTTTTTAAAGCCTTCTGTCTGAGGAAGTGAGTAACTGTACTGCCTGGACTTCACTGAATAAGTTGCTAAATAATCTTTAAAGAGATTTCCCCAGTATAATGGTTATTTTTACTATAAATACTACTATTAATACTATTGTTGCTATTAATCAGTGGTGGAATGACTTCTTGCTTGAGTTCAGGACTCAGGTTCTTAACTAGTCTCCCACATTAGATGTCAGTAACTCTGACAATAACAGCATTTTCTCTGCCCACTTAAAAGGTGATTTAAAAGTTTATTTAAAGGGATGAGTGAAGGGTTACTTCACAGATACTATAAACTGTAAACTCATCCTATGTTTATTTTTTCTTTTTGAAACTGTAAAGCCTGTAATTCTTTCCACTTTTATTTCCCTTTGGATTTCTAAACTAAAGAATAAAATGTTCAAAGATAACAGCAAAAAATTCTACTCACTTTGCAGGCCTTTGTCTCTGCTGGATTTGTGCCTCAGTCTTCTCCTAGTCCACGGCTAAGGACCCAAACAATGAAGAAAGGGACAGTCATGCATTTTAAATAGAGTACAAATGCATGGATTCAGAAGGGCCTTTGGCCTCTCTCTGACTTGGTGAGGGCGCTAGTGTGTTGAAGTTCATGTAACCCAGGACTAATAGTTCCTCTTATTAGGAAAAATGCCAGTAAGACCTGTAGTTAGTAATGGCTTGCTTCGATTTAAATTCTTCTTTCATTCAATAATGCCTTTGTTCTGGGCACCAGCAGTATCTGTACTGTTAGATACTTTTTTTTCCCTCTACTTTCCTGTTGGGAAACTATCCCAACAGGGATACTTTCTTTATATCCCTGTTGGACTTGATAGGTGAGCTCTGTTCCAGACTCAAATTTGAAAGCTATTCTCTTTTTCTCTTTCTACTTTAAAAGTCTCAAATGAATTGTAAAACAAAATAAACATCAAGGGATGAAAGAAGCACTTTGCAATTCCTTGTTTAAATATAGTTTTTACTGTACTTTTGGAGAAAGTTCTATTCTCTTTCACTGGTTTAAAGATTTGAAAAATAATCTTAGAGCATATGAAATATATCTATGAGCTTAGGAATGCATACATGGATTTCTGAGTCTGTTTTGAGGAAATTTTTTGTTGTTAGTAATAGGCCCAAAATTATCCAGATAAAATAAAATAACCTAAAACAGATATTACTTAAGATTGGTATCAAGAGATCTTATTTCTCAGTGATATGACATAGTCTTTCACTGATGGTATCTGCAAAACAACCATTTCTTTTTTTCTGGTTTTTGCTTTGACTTACTCAATGATAACATGGATCTCCTGTGACTTATCATTTCCAGGTTCCTAAGTGGCCCCTTCATTCTTGACATTTATCTCACATACATTTTTAGGAAAAAAAGATTCCTCTAAACCCTTTTTAAAGTCCTTAAGCTCCCAGGTGGAAGAATGTCAACTCTGAAAAATTCACTAAAGGTGTTCTTTAAGAAGTGATTCAGAGAGAGGAGTTACTTCATCTTGGTTGAAATGTGTCATGGGCTCCAACTCCTGAAGCCTTGGAGCCACTGGAGAAAGGAGTGTGGTTATGGCGGCTATCTCATCAGTGGCATGTGGTAGAAGGGATGCGTCTAGACCGAAGACTTTTGACTCCAGTGTGGAGCTTTGGCTTGTGGCAGCTGTTGCACATGCCCTGAAACTAATTATGTGGGAACATGCCCTCTGCAGTTCAGTGACCAAATAAGACTGGTACATGGGGCTAGAGGGGAAAGAGCTGGAAGGAGCTTTGTGCTGTGCCTGGGCATCATAACTAGCAGTGCTGCCATTTCTGTTGTGACTTCAGACAACCAGTGGTCAACCTCTTTGGGCCTTAGTTTATCCTCCTGTAAAAAGAAACAAACACTGTCCTTGTGATTTGTGCCATCACTATCAGTGATGTTAAATATTTGCTGTCTCTTTAAAATGCATGTACCAGCTTGTGGCAAAATCTAGGGTTATTCTTTCAAAGTGTGCTGTTGCTTTATTTGCTTCAAGTTAGCACTTGAAGTGGCCAAACTAAAAAGTTTCGCTGGTTGAAAGATTTTCTTTCTATACATACAGCCAATCCCTGCCATTGCAATTGCAGTTTCGCCTGTTTGCATTGCATTCTGGAACAGTATTTGATCTACATTTGCATATTAATAATAGTAGCAGCTTTAAAACGATGATTTCCTATTGTCTGGGGTACTTACTAAGTTTCAGACATAAGTAAGTATTGGGCATGTGTTATCATCTAACTTTATCACGCTTCTGCAAGATGTTTGTGTTATTAGCAGCTTTTGAAAGAGATGGAAACCAAGGGTTACAGAAAATAACCTGCCAATATCCACAGTCCCCAGCTCCGCAAGGTTATTATAACCTTAAACCTAGTGAATGACCAGGTTGGAGGACTAACCAAGGTTGTCAGACCCCATAGCTAGTGAGTGAACGGGCTTTTGGTCCCAGACTGTCTGATGTCATAGTCAGAGTTCTTAATTTGGGATATCAAATAAAATCTTTAAAACTTTCCATATCCTTAGCAAACTAATCCAGGAACAGAAAACCAAATACCGCATGTCAGAAGGTTGAACTGGCATGGTTACATCTTTATTATGTAGTTCGCCTGAGTCTTGTATGTATTCCTAAAGGGTACTTTTAGGAATTTGGGGTAGGGGATTCCTAAAGTACCCTTTAGGAATCCCCTACCCCAAATAAACATAATCACAGCACTGTCATGTTATTCATATTGCTTCTTTTTTCTTTAATCATAACAGCAATTGTAGTAGATTCTTCTTGTGATCTCTGGTGACCTTTAAGCAACTCTTCTTCCTCTTGGAGTAGCTTCTGATGGTTAGGGTCAGTTGCCACAACCAATTGATCCATGGAAGACACTTGGCCCAAGCCAGGCTAATTCTATACTCCATCCTGGGTATTTTCAATCTGGAGCAGGGAGTCCTTGAAACCAAGTCACATGGAACCAAGCTTCTCACAGAAATTCACGCTGTGTGCTGCTTCCTTCTTTTTTTTGGGTCTTGGTCTTACAATTTCTGCTTTGATTCAGGGAGATGCCTTAATATCCTTCTCATGCACTCCCTTCTGTGGCTTAAGACAGGCCCAGCTGTTTTCTGTTGCTTGCAACCCAAAGAATATTAACTAGCCTAGCAATGATGATTAAATAAGTTATTATTAGAAAAAAATATTTGCTGAATGAAAATGGGAAATAGAAAGGAAGGCATCCATAATGCTGTCACCTCCCATCATTTTTAGTAGCTTTATTGAGATATAATTCATGTATCATAAAATTCACCCTTTAAAATAGTACAATTCAGTGATTTTTAGTATATTTACAGAGTTGTGAAACCATCACGACTGTCTAATTTAAAAACATTTCATCACCTCTCCTAAAAACTCCCTATCCTTTAGCAGTCATTCCCCATCCTCCTCTCCCCAGCAATGACCACTGTGGTATATTCTCTTCTCCTTTTTTCTTATCCATTCGTATTACTTTCTTATGGTATGTTGGATACATTTTTGTTTATGGGGCATGGTATGTTCTTTTATTCATTTATTCACTCATCTCCCACCCCATATATATATATGAACATATATATTCATTAAATATTAAGGACCATAGGCATAAGCAGTAGGTAGCTTATTTTCACAGCAGAGAAAGAAAAAGATACAGGTCTTTGATTGTAGTTCATTAATAACATAAAAAATCTTAAAGAATTTGAGTGATTAGGCTACTTAGGAACCAGTATATTTACATATTCAATTTTTTTCTGTACATTATTTAAATTATAATTTTAAAAATTTATCACAGATTCCTCATGATTTTCCCAGTCACTTAAAATTCCACTGAGAGCATAGACATGCTACAGAAATGCAGCTTAAAAGCACAGATGAGCAAAACAGTTTAATGGAATGCCTAGAACTGGCATTGTCATGACTTTTTAATTGCTTTATTATTTTTAAATTGATACATAGTATTTAACATATTTATGGGTTACATGTGATATTTTGTTACATGCATAGAATGTGTAATGATCAAATCAGGGTAAATACTCCATCATCTTGAGTATGTATTTTTATGTGTTGGGAAAATTTCGAGTTCTTTCTTCTAGCTACTTTGAAATATACAATACGTTGTTGCTAACTATAGTCACCCACTCTATTCTGCTTTCAAACATTTGAATTTATACCTTTATCTAACTACATGTTTGTACCCATTGACCAATGTCTCATCATCTTCTTTTTCACCCACACACCCTTCATAGCCTCTGGTGTCTATCAGATAACTTTTAAAAGTCCCCTTGGATTGTTACTTAAATAATGATAACAATAAGTAGCAGGACAGAATTAAAATTCAGTATGATGGATTCTTTAAAAATAGTAAACAACATATACGTACACTCATTTCTTGGTATCTGCAGGGGATTGGTTCCAGGATCCCCACAGATACCGAAATCTGTGGATGCTCAAGTCCCTTATGTAAAATGGCGTAGTACTGCATATAACCTATACACATCCTCCTGTATACTTTAAATCATCTCTAGATTACTTTTACAACCTGATATAATGTAAATGCTATGACAATAGTTCTTATGCTGTATTTTTTCTTTGTATTTTTGTGCTTTTCCCTAAAATATTTTTAACCCATGGTTAGTTGAATCCTTACAGGTACAACCTGTGCAGATGGAGGGCCAACTGTATATAATTATACATACATACACACACACACACACACACACACACACATATTTATATGTATATAATTTAACCTGGCAGGATTTCTTTTTTGACTTGGAAAGGTATCTTGGTAAAAATAGGTAAAAATACATGGTTTGATAGAAGAAATAAGACATAGGGTTTGATGGATTGGGAGGGTGACTATAGTTTACAGGAATCTATTATTCATTTCATAATAACTAGAGGATAATAATTTTAATGTTTCTAGCATAAAGAAAAAAACACTGAAGGTGATGGATATCCCAAGTACACTGATTTGATCTTTATAAATTATATGAATGTATTAAATTACCACATGTACCCTGAAAATATCTACATCTATTATGATTTGTAAAAAAATAGCACATAGTTCAATAACGGTTGAATCAATGACTGAATGACCCTTATCTAGTAGTGTCCTGTGTTGGGGGCACCACTCATAGTTTGCTCAGAATTTACTAATCACACGCGCTAGTTTTTCAGTCGGTTTCTCAGGACTATCCTACAGCATTGTGTTCAGAGTGTCCTTCCCTACCTTTCTATTACCAAATAATCTTAGTAGTAAAACTGATTTTTTTTTTCAGTTTAGGGAAGCATTTCTCAAACCTTCATGTGACTACAGATTACTTGTGGTTCTTGTTAAAATGCAGATTCTGACTCAGCAGGTCTGAGGCGAGACCTGAGATCCCACCTTTCTGACAAGAACCCCGTTGATACTGATGCTTTTGGTCCGAAGAGCCTCTGAGTAGCATGGAGGTCTGTAATTCTCCCTTCTCATAGGTGGAGCGACTCAAGAAGCAGAGAGAAGCAGGGAGGGTACCTGGGGAAAATCTCTCCCAACTTTGAGTAGCAAGGACTAGAGTTTGGTTGATGAACACAGGCAGCTCAGAGTAGGGAAAATTAACATAGTTTAATGCCTGCCACCCAGCTATTTGAAATGATATTAATTTAGGTGAAACGTCTTACCATTTGAAAAATACTTAGTTGGTTAGCAGTTTTGCTAAATGAACATGTTGTAGGGTGAAGAGGAAGTGACAGGGAACGAAATTGCAATAAAACCTTTAAAGCACCATTGGGGTTAAATATTTGCTAAGCAGTTAAATGAAAGAGCTGTCTCTAATAACTGTATGTGGCTGTGACTGTTAATATGAGAATAGTTTTTATTTTAGCTATCTTTTCTATCATTACATGTTTGGGGTAGCTTCTCTAAACACATTTAAAAAATACCAGTATTTCTTAAACTGTACTTTTTTTTTTTAAAACCTGTATCTGGTTGAGAAATGTTGATAACAGGGCATGCCATTATCCTTTAGTTGCGTGTGGATTACTGGCTAGCAACAGGGAAAGAACACTGACCTTCAAAACAGAAATGGTTGGTATTCCGGAGAGTCTCTTGTAGAGTTATTTATAGGTCAGTTAATGGGAAATCAATTATATCCATCTTTGAATTGGCCTTAAAACATCTATTTTCTTTTTTCTCTTATTACAAAAAATGCCAAAGTGCTTAGCATTCTGTTTCCCACTGTTGCATTTATTTGATAATCAAAGATTTATGTTCATTATGCCCATTTCTTTTCTCTGCCCAAATTGGAGGAGGGAGGACAGAAATATTAATTCCATGCCTCTAGCCACCAACAGTGTCTCACAATAATGAAAACAGGTAACATTTGTTGAGTATTCATTATGTGCCAGGCCCTGTGCTTCGTGCTTTAAGGGAACTTGTTTACTCACTCAGTAAGCATCTCCTATGGTGTTTGTATGAACCCTGTAGTGAGTTAAAATTATTATTTCCTGTTTATGGATGAATAGTCTGATGCTCAGAGTACTTAAATAATTTGTTCAAGGCATCACAGGCTGTCATGGGTAGATCCAGGATTCAAAACTCAACTCTTCACCACTGTTCTCAGAAGCTGAGACAAGTTTAGTGATTTTCCCCAGATCATGTAACTGGTTAGTTGCAAAGCTAGAATTAGAACTTAAGTCCTTAATTCTAAGCTCAGTGCAATATTCCAGTACTGTGCCATCTTAGAGTGTTGGTCTGTAATGAAAACCAGAACTCCTCTTTGCTTACAAAAGCAACTGCCAAGAGGGCTTTCCCATGTATACTGTTGTTAGTGTTATGAATCTTGGCAAAACATCACATATTATCAACCAAAGTGAGTTCTGCAGTTATCAATGACAGCGTATGGGTGAGGAACCCAGAGTCCCAGTGCTTTTAAAAATCATCTATCCATATTCTCTATTTAGTTATATGTGCTTCTCCTTGGGGTATTCTACCCTGAAGGAGAAAGCCTAGAGGCTAGACCATATGTCTAAATATTAATTTTTTATACCTTTCTCAGCAGGCCAACTCTTCCACCACACACTGGGGCCACATGTTTTTAGCTGGTCTGCTGTTTGTCTTTTCACACACGACACAGCCTAAGGAAGGTTTGAAATGAAGAGTGTTGTACATCCTGTACATGGGATTACAGAGAAAGGGATCAGAGAACCTGCCCTTCACATTCAATTAGAGACAAACTAGAAAATGATTAATAAGAAAATAAAGTCACAGGAGAAGTAGAGCAGGCCAAGTTGCCTGCAAAGATATTCTGTTTTCTTTGAAAGAGTTATGGTAAGTACTTTCTTGAGGAGTATGGATTTATTAAAAAAAACTTCATGACTTTTGGATATAAGCCAATTCATTATTCATATTTTTATATAGCTTGGAGACGGTTTTCATAGCAATGAAACCCTAAGCTGCTTTACAGTACAAAACTTTATCATTTTTGTTTTTTCCCCATAGTGTGGAAAAGAGCTTAAGGTCACACAATTTTTCAAACCTGCCAGGAATTCATATTTTCCATGTTTGGAGATAAGACACAGTAGATTCTAAACATCTGGCTAGTCCCTATTTAAATAAATGTGTGTTCCATGCACATCATACGTATATAATGATATTTTCATTCTAGTTACCTTTTTTTGTGTGTTTTAGACATTCTGAGATTTGGATTGGATTTTGACTCCAGTAGCTATTGGAAGTCACTCTTATAAACGTTGGCTAAGGCAAAGTGTATTTTTCCTTCTTTTTTATATAAACTCAAGTAGGGCTTAGTTTCTTGTATTTTCATTGTAACTTTTTTCAGAATTGAGTGACAATAGGAGCTTATATGAGTTGTTCAAAATGAAATTCTGTAGTATTTTTAGAGCAAGGGAGACTGTAGAATTGGCTGGAGGAGACTTCAATTTTAGACACTGGCCTGTATCTGCTAATGATGTGATTGCAGTCAGATCCCTTAAGCCACCCCAATTTATGCTCTTGTGAAGTGGATATAGTGTTGGCAGCTTTGGAGTGGTATTGTCAGATGAGTAAATGGTGGAGGTGAGGCATTTGAGTTTTGACAGAGAGGACAGGACAGAGTAATCCAAGGTCAAGGATACTCTCTGCACCTGCATCCCCTCAATCTAGCTACAGCTAAGCAAAGAGAAATGGAAACCTGTTCTGACATTGTTCCCTTATGCTGATAGTTTGGTGAGATAGTTTTCCTGTGATCCTCTCACCTTTCTTCTATACTTCATTATGAAAATTAGGAACTGTCCTTGAGAGGGTCATTCTGTGTGTGTGTGTGTGTGTGTGTGTGTGTGTGTATACAAGTGTGTGTATAGTGAATATATGATTATATGATACATGAGAGTGGAACCCTTCCTTTCCACTACTCTCCCAACAGAACGCATATTAACATCCTGCAGAATGCTGTTCCAGAGAACATACTTAGGGAAACACTATTGAAACACAGTCTGGTAAAAGTCATGAGGATGCTTAATGTCTAAGTGGCCTGATTGGTTAAAGTACACTAGGCTAATGGTCTTGGCATTTTGGCCCCAATGTCACCAGTATTGAAAGTTGAGGACTCACTTTTCTTGAGGGCTTGTCTGGAGGAACACACAGTGTCTCACTGAAGCCTTTGAGTAACATTGTGAAGTCTACACTATTATCCTCAATTTACACATGACTGAACTATAGCTTGGGGGAGGTTCAGTAACTGAGCTCTGGTAATTCAGAGACTCTCAGCCAATATTCCTCAAAACCCGTACTTTCCTCCCTGCACTGTAATTGTGCACTGCATGGGAAAGATAGATTGCGATAAGAGGTAAGGACTCAGGTTGCTTCTTTGTTTGGAAAGGCAAAAAATATATACATTTTTCTTGTTGACCTGGTAGGTGATAATTTCAGGTGCTGCTGATGTGGAAGTTGGCCTCTCATTCTCTGTGAATTCACTTTAGGAGCTGTGTGAAGAGGTTTCCTAGCCAAACCTCACGATCATGAGACCATTTCCTATACCCCCTGCCCTTGGTAGGCCAGCTTCCTGTCTGGATCCTGTGATAATCCATCAGCATGCCTCTGCCCTGGGGCCGGTGTGTATCAGAGTGCCCAGGCTCTGGCCTTTGACTCAACCATGCAGGGTGAAGGAGAATGGCTGTGGGGACAGGCTCTGCTGATACATGGGGAGTGATGCTGAGCATATTCTGAACTCATGCTTGCCACTCAAGTAATGATTTGTGCATACTCAATGATGTCAGGTAGGTCTTGCACCCCTATTTTACAGAAGAGGAATCTGAGATTCAGAGATGCTAAGACACTTTCTCAAGATCATACAGCGTGAAAGTGATAGGGCCAGGATTGCAACCAGACAGCCTGGCTCCAGATTCTGGGCTGTTACACACTATACTATACTCCCATAGGTTCATCCAAGGAGATTATTCTATGCTGTTGGATAGGTACAAAAGAACACATATGTAAATTATGGTATATAATACGAACATGAACACCCAGGAAGCCTCCCTACCCCACCTGTGACAGGTACCAATCCTGTCGATGTTACACATGAGTGCTTCTCAGTTTCTGTTTCTTCTGAGTTGTGATAATCATGCCCTTTAACCTTATCTAAGTGGAATGATGTTGTATATATTCTCTATTTTTACTTCTTCCATTCAATATTCTTTTAAGATAAATTCCTGTTGCATGTAGCTGTCATTTGTTCTTTTGCACAATAATCTAATATCCCATTATATGCGTATGTAATAATTTATCTGTTTTCCTGTTGATGGATTATTTCTAGTTTTTCTATTAGGAATAGTGCTGCACTGAATGTTCTTGTGTCTGTTGTGCTTGTGTACAAGTATTTCTTTAGGGCAGGGACATGCAAAATTTTTCTTTAAAGTGCCAGATAGTAAATATTTTAGATTTCATGGGTCATATGGTGTCTGTTACTTGACTCTGCAATTGTACTACAAAAGTAGCAATAGACAATATATAAGGCTGGGTGTGGTGGCTCATGCCTTTAATCCCAGCACTTTGGGAGGCTGAGGTGGGAGGATCACTTGAGGTCAGGAGTTCAAGACCAGCCTGGGCAAGATGGAGAAACCCTGTCTCTACTAAAAATACAAAAATTAGCCAGGCATGGTGGCACACATCTGTAGTTCCAGCTACTTGGGAGGCTGAGCCATGAATCCAGGAGGTGGAGGTTGCAGTGAGCTGAGATCACACCACTGCACTCCAGCCTGTGCCACAGAGCAAGACTTTGTCTCAAAAAAAAAAAAAAAAAAAGGCAATGTATAAATGAGTATGGCTGCGTTCCAATAAATCTTTATTTACAAAAGCAGGCAAAAGACCAGATTTGGCCCCTAGACCATAGTTTGTCATCTGCTTCAGGTGTGTACCTAAGGGTAAAATTTCTGGGTGAGGATATGCATGGTTAGTTCTTGCATGGTTGCATTAGTTTACTTGCAGCAGCTGTGTTAGGAGTTCTTATTGATCTACATTTTTGTCAGTACTTGCTATTGTTATTTATTTTTGCTGCTGCTATTATAGTGCGTGTGTGTGTGTGTGTGTGTGTGTGTGTATGTGTTTGGCTAAGAGAGTGGGGTATAAAATGCTTTCTAATTTTGGCTTCCACATGGCTCATGTGGTCTTTTGATTACTAATAAGATTGAACATCTTTTCATATGTTTATTGGCTGATTGTATTTTCTCTTCTGTGAAATTCCTGCTCGTTTCTTTAGTGCATGTTTCTATTAACTGTTGGTATCTTTTTTTTGTTGAATTGTGGGAATTCTATGTATATTCTCGATAATTTTTTTTGTCATTTTAACATATTGCAAACATCATCTCTCAACTGTGGATTGTTTTTTCATTCTCTTTATAGTGTCTTTTCTTGAACAGAAATTCCTAATTTTAACATTGTCAAATTTACTACTCTTCTTTTTATGGCTACATTTTTTGTGCCCTTTTAATAAAGAAACAACTTTCTAATTTTTAATAATTTATAGGTTCTTTTGGGTTTTCTAAGTAGGAAACCACATAATACAATTGATGATATTAGAACTTTTCTTCTTTTCAATTATTATTTTTTTCCTTATTTTCTGGTTTTATTGTCCTGACTTAAGCCTCCAGGAGAATACTGATGCAACATTCTATAAGTGGTGCTGATAATGGCATAATTTTATGTCTCATTTTAAGGAGAATGCTTCTAATGTTTATCATTAAGAATGATACTGTCAGTTTGCAGCAGAGATACTCTGTAAGTTAAAAAAAATTCTCTTTATTCCTAGTTTGTAATGAGTTTTAGAAAACACTAAGACTTTATATCTTGAGCTGATTGTAATTATTTTTATTCTTTACTCTGTTAATATTATTTGCAGAATATGTTGACTAATGCTGAACTATCCTCTAATTCCTATAAGAAACACATCTTGGACATGATGTATTACCTTTTAAATATACTCCTGTATTTCACTTGCTAATAACACTCATTGTCTAAGTGTGAAGTTTGGCCTAGAAGTTACCTTTCTTGTATAGGTCATGCCTAGCATTGGTGTCAAGATGATCAAGTCTGACAGAATGAATTGGGGGAGAGTTTTGTCTTTCCATTTATCTGAAAGTTTTTGTAAATTAGAATCATCTGGGCTTTCTTTGCAGGAAGAGTTTTAAAATTGTGACTGAATTTAATAGCTTTAGAACTCTTCAGGATTTCTGTTTCTTCTGGAGTCAGATTGTGTAAGATATGACTAGTAGTTTGTCCATTTTCTTCACATTTCAAAATTTATTGGCCCAAACTTAACAGTATTTTCATATCATCTTTTAAATATTTTCTATGTGTATTCATTTCTAAAGAGGTTTGTTTTATTAGTCATTTCAAAGGATCAACATTTTGCTTTGTGGATTATCTCCATTGTGTCTTCATTCACTAGTTCTCTCTTTTCTCATACCCCATCTATTACATTTCACTTTAAATACTGTATTTTTCATTGCTGACATTTTTATTCTTTTTCAGGTCTGGTTGATAATTTTGGAGAGCTATTTTTCCACGCTGATTCTTCAGTTCTATATTTCTTCTAAAACATTTATTTATTTTCTTAAACGTTTCAAAAATGCCTTATATTCTGCATATGACCATCACTCAAGGGAGTGTCCTTGTGTCTGTGGTAATTTTTTATTGTAAGCTTGTATTTCATTAATCTGAATTTTTTGGACTCCTGAGGGCTTTTATTCTCTGCCTCATCACCTCCCCCAGTCCTTGCCCACCCACCCCTGCTGCCTCGCCCCCATACAAGGATTTGCATTTGCATACGTAAGGCGCCAGGGGACACTAACCTACTTAGGGCCACTTTAGCTGCCTCTGCAAATGTGGGCTTGCTGGGAGAATCTCAGTTCCCTCTGTTCAGTGAGCCCCAGTTCACTCTCCCAAGCTCAGTGCTTGGATTGACATTTGCTCCTTATAGGAAGAGGAAGAGGAAGAGAGACCAGAGAGTGCTGTCTCCTCCAACCCCTCCCTTGGAGATTTCCCTTTCTTCCTTGTAAGCTCAGCTGTGCTTTGAAAAGTATATTTGCGTTTATCTAGCTGTAGTGTAGAGGAGGGCCTATCAGAAAATGCAGTCTCCAGGAAGCCTAGAAACAGAAGTCATTATGACCTCCTTCATTGTCCTGGGATGGTATCCCAGAGCTGCATGTTTAAAACTGGGAATAAATTGGACACACCAAGCTATTTATCTCCCCTTCCATTTGCCTATTTTTAATGCACAGATGAGTCTTTTTAAGCTTTTTCCCTTTTGTTAACTGGAGATGGGGCTCGTCTTTACTATTTGGGGGAGACTTTAAAGTATGCTACTAAGTTTGAAAAAGGCTAAATAGGATTGAGTTAAAGGCCAGGTATCAGGATAAATGTGATGCATTCTATTTGTGCTCCTAGCAAAGTGACTGCAGAGAGCATTCTGGATTCCCATTGTCACAGTTGCTTTACTTTCCTCCAGAATGTCTTTCCAGTGGCAGACAATGGAGAATGGATTTTGCCTTTTGGGTTTTGAATCTTTGCGGACAACTAGAGAATGATCCCAGAAACAGGGTGGCGAGTGAAAAACTTTCTAAGCTCTCATTCATCCACAGACTCACTTTGCTCTTGAAGAGAATTAGCTGTTTTGCCATAAGCACTAAGCTGTGCTGTTAAGCGCTAAGTTGATAGCAGTTTCACTGGGACTCAAGTGAGATATTGAATTACCTGGTAATGTCCTTTCCTAATGCAAATGGAAGCCACAGAAATAATGACTGAAGCTTTCAGAAGTTGAGACTGCAGTGATGACTAGCAGATTCCAAAGAGATGGCCCTAGAATGCAGCCATGCAAATTCTGATTTGTAGGCACTTGCTGTAGGTAACAAGATGAAATGAATGCTCCAGTGGAGTTTGGGTGACTGTCTTAAAAGAAATGTGTTTTCATAGTTGGGAAAGGGTAGACGGTTTGGTTTGAAGGAACAGAATAATCTGGAGGAGGAAATTGAAAACTGTACTCTTTCTTACCTTTGACTCAGAGAAGGTGTTGTGGCTTTGCTGGAGCATTCACTTGTGTTATATCCTGGTCCTTTAGAGCTAGTTTTTATTGAGTATGTCTTCTAATCTCTACACAGTTTAATTCTGAGGGCTTAGAAAGGAAGTCTTAAATAAATTGTCCTTGGGGAATTCCATGTGCTTTAGCTACTGGATAGGACCCAGTGACATGGAAGTGAAATGACTTGGGTTATCTTTCATCATCCTTGTCAGAGACACCATGGCCGTTTCTTACGTTGTCAAAGTGTAGAGCTACCCACTTTTGGTCTACTCTTAGGGTTATTGAAATATATACCAAGATGGAGTCCAGGATCCCAGAAACATAGATTCTGGCTTTGTCAGTGTGTTTCTGTTCTTGGGCCTGTCATTTCATCTGTGTGGATACAATTTTCTTGTTTATAAAATGAGGTTAACAAGCCAATTTTTAAGGTTTCTTTGAGTTCTGAATGTTCCTATTCCCTGACAGCAGGTGGTTTGTGTCTTTCAGAATATTTTTTTTTTGTTGCTTTTGTCACTGCAGCATATCCTAAGCCTATCCTGATTGATGTCTTACTCTGCATGTGGTACTTTCTAGAGCTTTATATGTATTAACTCATTTAATTGTCATTTAATCCTCATTAAATGACTTATCATCGTCATATTTAATGATTCCAAAGTAGTAGGAATTAATACTCTCCCACTTATACAGATGAGAAAACTGAGGCACAGAAAGGCCATCAATTTCTATGGATTATTGCTTTTATTGTATTTTATAATTGAAATTGTCTATTTTAAATACATAACTGGAGATGAAAATCTGGTAAATGATTTTTTTTTTTTAAGAGATGGAGTCTCCTTATGTTGCCTAGGCTGGTCTTGAACTCCTGGGCTCAAGTGATCCTCCTGCCTCAGCCTCCCGAGTAGCTGGGACTATAGGCATATGCCACTGTGCCCAGCTTGGTAAATGATTTTTAAAACTTGATTGAGTTGAATTGCTAAAAAGTAGAACACTGAGAAAGAAGAGAGTGGGAGGGGTAGAGAGGAGGGGAGTGGAAGGATGGATAAGATTACTTCATATCCCCTCCCTGTCTTCAAGTATATAAAGCAGAAGGATGATCAAGGATCTACAAGTTATGTATTTTCCTGAAAAATCCCTTTTGTAGGAACAAGATTCCTATATGATTTTGAATATCTTAAAATAAGAAAATGAAAACTAAATATAAACATGGATTAGAGAAAATTTTGAACACTAAATTTTATGCTGATTATGAGACTGCTTTGTCATACTGAAGTCATTTAGTGACTCATAATGTGACTACCTGAAATATAGATTTTGCTTCTTAATAAATGTACAGCCTGCAAGCATCCATCATAACCAGGCTGTTCCTCGTTAGGATGGCTAATTCTTTCTTTTTAAATAGATATGGGGTCTCGCTACATTGCCCAGGTTGGTCTTGAGCTCCCGGCCTCAAACGATCCTCCCATCTTAATCTCCCAAAGTGCTGGGATTACAGGTATGATCCACCATGCCCAGCCAAGATGGCTAATTCTTATTTTTGAGAATTTCTGTATCTGATATAAATGCCTACCTGTCTGCTTCTACTACCTCTTGCCTCCCCATTCTTTTTTCCAGCTATCTTAAAGAATTTGTGCCAATTCAGAGGCCAATGATGTCATGGTTTGAACATGGGCATTGGGTTCAAAGTGTCTGGATGAACACCTGTGGCTGTACCACTTACCTAGCTGGGTGACTGTGAGCAGGTTACTTAAGTACTTTGTGTCCCCATTTTCTTATGCTTTAAGTGGGGATCATAACCGTTGCTATCTTTTAGGGTAGTTCTGAGGATTAAGACCCCTTAGGACCATGCATGGCATGTGGTATTATAAATAGTATATAGATTTTTGCTTTTACTGTCTCTTAATAGATCTGGCCTGTCTTTACCTCTTGGCTTTTACAGCTTCTCTTCACTTTTCATCATTCTTCATAGGGATGCCTCTCATTTACCCTTCAAATAAGACACATTCCCACTTGATTTGAGATGTTTCCCTACATGCCCCTAGCCTGGGTTCCCTCCTCTCTGCACTTCTAGCTACCTGGCTATGATTTCTGTTGTAACCTTATGACATGGTGTTACTATTGGTTTACTTGTCCACATGGACTGTGACTATTTTTTTCTTTTCTTCTCTTTTTGTTTTCTCTATTTCAAGAGTATGAGGGAGATACTCGGTAACTGTATATTAAATGGATAAATGGACCAATTTTCCCTCCATTTCTCTCTTCTCCCTTTCTTCTTTCCTGCTTTTATTCCTTCTTATCTTCCTTCATTTCTATTATCCTTCCTCCCCCTCGTTGCTCTCAAACCTGGCACTTGCCACCATATCTTCATTATTGCTCACAGGAACCCTATGGTAGGCATTATGATGATCCCCATTGTGTAGATGTGGGGACAAAGGATCAGGGCAATAGACAATGTATCCATTCAAAGGAGGAGCTCCCTCACAGAGGTGTCCTTCCAATGTTACTCTTTCTGCTCAAAGCATTTGGCAGTTTTTCTTTGGAATTCCCTTCTGGCTGGTTTATGAATTGTAAGAAAACTAATCTTATTTTTGGTCACTCTCAGAAAAGATCATTTCCTTTCTGATCATCCCAGTTCATGATGTTTGACTCCAGATAAACTTAGATCATCTCAGAAATCCAAGCCACCTTCAAAGGACAAAGATTTGCCATGATTAAGAATATTTAAATGACAGCTGGACACAGTAGCTCACAACTGTAGTCCTAGTACTTTGGGAGGCTGAGGAAGGTGGATCACTTGAGCTCAGGAGTTCGAGACCCGCCTGGGCAACATGGTGATACCTCATCTCTACAAAAAATACAAAAATTAGCTGAGTGTGGTGGCGTGCATCTGTAGTCCCAGCTACTTGGGAGGCTGAGGTGGGAGAATCACTTGAACCCAGGAAGTGGAGGTTACAGTGAGCTGAGATCATGCCACTGCATTCTAGCCTGGGGGACAGAGTGAGATCCTATCTCAAGAAAAAATAATATGTGTATGTATATGTATATATACATATATATAAAATGACTCGAAGACAGTAGTCAAAGCCCTCTTTCAAGAGCCTTGTCCTCAGCCGCATCTCTGGGCCGAAGGCTACAGATAATCCTGTGGACTCTGTTCTAATGTGTTTTAAGGATAGCAGGCTGGTAGAGGAAGGTTAGATTACTTTATAGTCCCACCTCATGTTTTTTGTGACAACTTTGTTGATATATAATTTCTGTACCATACAATTCACTCATTTACAGTGTGAAATTCATTGGTTTTAGTATAGTCACAAAGTGGTGCAACAGACACCCCTATCTAACTTGAGAACGTTTTATCACCTCAGAAGTTACCCCCTACCCTTTAGAGTCCCCTAATTCTCTCCATACCCCCCAGCAATCAATAATTTATTTTCTGTCTATGAATATGTTTATTCTGGATATTCCATCAGTGAAATCGTAAAATATGTAGTCTTTTGTGACTGGTTTCTTTCTCATGGCATAATGTTTTCAGGTTTATCCGTGTTGTCCTGTATGTCAGCACTTCATTCCTTTTTATAGCTGAATAATATTCCATTAAATCGATATACCAGATTTTATTTACCCATTCATCACTTGATTGACAAATGGATTGTTAACACTTTTTGACTAATATGAATGTTGCTGCTATGAATATTTATGTATGAGTCAACTGATGAATGGCTGCATAATATATGGTATATTCATTCATTGGAATATTACTCAGCCATAAAAAGGAATGAAGTGCAGATACGTATTACCACATGGATAAACCTTGGAAACATGCTAAGTGAAAGAAACCACTTATTGAGTGATATTGATATGAAAGGTCCGGAATAGGCATAAAGACAGAAAGTAAATTAGTGGTTACCAGGGCCTGAGGATAGAGAGGGAGATGGGAAGTGACTGCTAAAGGGCATGAGGTATCTTTTTGAGGTAATATTCAAAAATTTATTGTGTTGATGGTTGCACAACTTTGTATGTTACACTTTACAGAGGAGCATTGTATTAAAAATGTATAATCTCCATCATTAAGTACATATCAGTTTCTTTCTCTGCATTCAATACCCTGTGAGGCACTGTAGTATACAGATGAGGAAGAGAGTACATGTTCCCTATGCTCTAAGAATTTATCAATGGACATTCATAATTGGAAATATGAATTGGATACCCAGAAAAAAATATAATCAAGATAGTGCATCACCCAGTGCTAGCTTCTGGGTGTAGGCCACACTCAGAAAGATCTCAATACCTCTGAGTGTCAGCTATAGGAATTCAGAAAGATTTCAAAATGTTGACTGCTCCAATATTCATATAACGTAGATATAGTATTACACATGTCTTACAATACTGTGAGTTCCCTGTGGGAGGAGCTATGTCTTATGTCCCTCTTGATTCCTATGCTTAGCATTGTGTTCATTCCACAAGCAGGATCACATGTTTGGCGAATAAATAGCTGCTGTCTTGGAAGCCTTTTGGCTTGTCCGTAGGGATAGAAATGACTTAAGGCTTGTGGCTGCCTCCTCTGACCAGGCTGGGGGTTTGTCCTATGGGGAAAGGTATTGCTGAATTCGCCAACTATCTTCAAGCATGGGTGCCTTTTCTCACATCTGATAACTATTTTCTTTCTCTGGTGCTTTCACTCTGACTTTGCATAAAATGGTGACCCAAAATAACAGGTGCTTCCCTCTCCGGTAATATGTTCAAGACTTTGGGTTTCTGGGTCAGTGAGATTTAGGAAAACAAAAGGTGGAATAAACCTCACGTTTGGTCTTTCTTTTTTTTTCATGTCTATCAAATGTCAATACTATAAATTCTGTGTAGTTTATGGGTCTTTGCTGTAATTAGATTTTTTTTTCTCTTTTTTTTCTTCTTTCTTCTGTGAAGATACGTTATGTTGATTAAGTTCTTTATGTTAAATATCCTTTGCTTGCACTGATCTTTTCTTTGTGTTGATTTTTTGCTTCATTTTTTTTTTCATTTCCCATGCTGTTCAGTTACTGGATGCCAGAAGAACCAAGGTTTGTCCACTCTTTGCAGCTTGTTTGTTCTGCTCTGCACAGCCTCACCTCCTTGTGTGTTTGAGTGTGTTTGTCTGTGCCTGCATTTATTCCCTTTTGCTTGCAGATGCAGTAATCCTGTTTACTAAACCTGTTCACAGCTTTATTTGTAAAAAATAAAGTCCTTGTTTGTGTCTACTTGTAGTGGATGCTATAATTTTCATTTTTAAATCAACACACATTGATCATGGAAAATAATGGATAGTACAATAAAGAATATCTTAGGAAACAAGGAATACTGAGTCTGGAGCGTTCTGGGCATAAAGAAGGTGTGTTTGTGAAAGTTACCCTCTAACCTTTTCCACTTCCTAAATTAAAACGCTGTAGATGTATAATTTCCCTTGTGATTGACACTAATCTATTGTTTCTGTGTCTGTGTGCATTTCTCTTCTCCCAAGACATTCAGAAAGCATCACTGAATTAATCTACCCCTCTCCATGTGCTGTCCCATGCTTCTGAAGTCACCGTGAAGGAATTCATGGCTGGCCCTCCGGACCTCATGATTAACATTCCATCTTCATAGTGTGGTGGCAGCAAATGGCACTTGACATTTTCATTGACTTTTTTTTCCTTCTGTCTCCTCTCCTGCTCCATCTTTCTCATTGCAGCACCTGCAGTTGACAATCCAGGCCCTTCAAGATGAGCTGCGAACCCAGAGAGACCTCAACCACCTCCTTCAGCAAGAGAGTGGCAACCGAGGAGCAGAGCACTTCACCATCGAGCTGACTGAGGAGAACTTCAGGCGGCTCCAAGCCGAACATGACAGGCAGGCTAAGGAGCTGTTCCTTTTGAGAAAGACATTAGAGGAAATGGAGCTGAGAATTGAAACACAGAAACAAACCCTCAATGCCCGAGATGAGTCGATTAAAAAACTTCTAGAGATGTTGCAAAGTAAAGGCTTGCCGTCCAAAAGCCTGGAGGATGACAATGAGCGAACACGGCGGATGGCAGAGGCTGAGTCTCAGGTCAGCCACTTGGAAGTGATTTTAGACCAGAAAGAGAAAGAAAATATACATCTTAGAGAGGTAAGCGCATTCACTGTATTTTCCCAAAGCCTTAATTTATAAGTGAAAATATGTTATCAAGTTATTTTCACAGGTTGGAAGATATCTACATCCTTAAAAATATTCACTTTGTCGTCTGCTTTATGACCTTTCTGCCAGCTTAAGACCATTAAACAGGAATTTTGTATTAGTCTTTGCTCACTGCACTTGCATTCCATTATTATTCAACACGTATCCAGGATCCAAGCATATGCAGGACATATCAACTCTAAGGTGGTTTACAATTGCTTTCCCACAGGTGGCTGTGGTTTCAGAGTCTTTTAGGTATGGTACTATTAAGTTTAGTTGTTTATCAAATGTCACCTCTCTAAAGGAAAAAATAAATATGATTAGCAACACAGTGACCCTAAATATTTTTATTACTGAATTAGGGATGGGATTTGCAGAAAGTAAAGCATATGAGTGTTTCTGGGAAAGAATGATAAAATGCACAGACCAATTTTGAATGTTTAGGGTTAAGATAATTTTGTCTGCATTTACATTCATCTAGGACAGAGTATTACAGGTTTTCTGAGTATGTGTTTTGCCTTTAGTGTATTAAATCATTTGAAGTCCTTCAGAGGCAGTCTCTCTGGCCTTTTACCACCATTCATTGTTGGGATGCTCATGTATCTGAGAATATGTGGTTGGGTAGAGCTTAGAAAAAATGTGGATGACTGCCAAGGTTTGAAATTTTTATAGTAGTTCCTTGCCACTGTGGTGGATATGAACCTTAAAAGTATCATGCAGGCAAAACTGCTATAGGGAGACAGGGATCACAGAGAAAACAGCAAGCAATAAAATGACATTATATATGTTTTCAAACTATTCTATAGCAATAAACAAAAATTCCAGAAGATACTGGCTTCTAGACCAAGCTAGATTTCTTGGCATTATACCTATTCAGATGGCAGTGCTTCCTGTGAGTCACTTGTTTAGTTGGTCAGAAGACATTGCTTCTGTCTTGGGATTTGTGAAAATGCAGATGCTCCCAAGAATTTGCTCCAATGTAGATTATATTTGCCTAGAACATATGAGCAGACTTCTGTGTCTGCAAACCTAATGTCCTCTACACTTATTCTTCCTTGTTTTGTTTTAATGATATTTTAGCAACATTCTTGGGAAACCACATGGCTTGGTTTCATATTGAAATGCTTAAAGAGATGTTTGGGTTGGGCCTGGTCTTCCCATCCATCTTCCAAGAGGGTGAATGTGGTAAGCAGAATTCCAAGATGGCCTCCAATGATCCCTACTGCTTGGAATTCACACCCTTATATAATCCTCTTTCTTTGAGTATTGGTCGATCCTCATAACTTGCTCCTAAATGGTAGAATATGGCAAAAGTAATGGAATATCAGTGTTGCTTCCATGATTAGGTTACATAAGACTATTACTTCCATCTTCCTAGCAGACTCTATTGCTTCTTAGCTTGCATGATTTGATGAAGCAGGCTGCCATGTGGAGAGGCCCATGTGGTAAGGAACTGAGGGTGGCTTCCAGCCAACACCCAGTAAAGAACAGAGGTACTGATTTCAACAACCACAAAGAATGGAAAACTGGTAACAACCATTTAGGGAGCTTGGAATGGATGCTTCCCCAGTCAAGCCTTCAGATGAGATAACAGGTCCCAGGCTGTGAGAGAATGTGAAGCACAGGACCCACTTAAGCTGTACCTGGATTCCTGACCCACAGAAACTATGAGATAATAAATGTGTATTGTTTTAAGCTGCTGAATTTTGAAGTAATTTGTTATACAGCAATAGATAACAAATACAGTAGAGCAGAAAGTAATTTTCTCCATGTCTTATTCATAGACCTCTTATGTAGTTTACAGAAGAGAAGCAGTAATTACTGGCATGTTGTTACTTGCATGTAGATTAACTGTGGATTTTGAACTTTTCTTGTGTTATCTCAAAACTGCATTTGATAGAGGATCACTATAGTTGGAAAAAGCTACTGTTTTATTTTGATGCTAAGGGGCAGCAAGGCTGTGATGCCAGAGAAATCTCCATCTGCAGCACCATTTCTCCCTCCCCGTTGGCATTTTGTGGTCAGGGTGGAGTCATTCTTCTGCAGTTAGATTCTGCTTGTTGATAGCATTTACTAGATGGTGCCTTATTTGGCTGCCTCCATTTAAATGAATTTTAACACAATTACTCTTGGGTTTTCTGAGATTGGCTGGTCCTCACAATAGTCTGGTGTGGATATAGATCATGTTTAGATCCTTAAACACCAATTTGAAAGCACAAAGAGGGGAGCACAGAAAGCACATCCCAATACATTCAACTAGTTTCTTTGAGCATCAGACCAAAGTGAGTAGGTAGCCCTTATTTTAGCTCATCAAGAAGGGCAGAATTTGGAAAATATATCTGTACATAAAAAACTCACGTTAAACTTGAACTCA
The DNA here is from genome assembly GCA_963573385.1 of Cacajao melanocephalus. Classification (NCBI taxonomy): domain Eukaryota; kingdom Metazoa; phylum Chordata; class Mammalia; order Primates; family Pitheciidae; genus Cacajao; species Cacajao melanocephalus. Next base: position 54,256 of record CAUYLG010033747.1, read on the forward strand.
ACAAACAAGTCTTGAAGTTCTGAAAGGATCATTCCCAAGAGAAGGGTTGTACTGCTTTGTGAGAGCCATTTGTTAAATTCTTAGGAATCTCATGATCCTGGTGTTAAACCACAGATAGCTTGAAACTGGTCATAATTGGCGTATTTACACCATGGAAATTGGAAGATGATACTCTTAGGGCCTACCTTCCCCATTCCTTGCCTATTCCTGAAAGCCTGTTTACTAGCACACCTCTGAATGAATGTTGTGAAATGTTTACTTCTAATACAGCAAGAAAATGCACTGTGGAATCAGAATATTACTTATTGGGAGAATTATGATTATGCATGTATTAACCACTCATAGTTCCTCAAAAATTTTCAAAATAGTATTTGTATGTGTCAGCTTATGTGTCAGGCATCATGAAGAGTGCTTTACATTGATTCACATTGAGTCACCTTATCCATGCATCCATCCATCCATCCATCCATTCCTTTGTTGGATGAATACTTATTGAAGATCTGTTTTGGGATATAGCAATAATTAATAAAATTCACCTTCATGGTGCTTACATTCTATTGGGGTAAAATAGATGACAATTTTGTGGCTAAATAGAGGCATGTCATGAAGAAAAGAAGAGAGTGAAGCACTAGTGATCTGGGTGGGGCTAATTTTATATTGGGTTGTCAGGGAACCAGCCATGTGAGGATCTCAGAATACTGTTCCATTCAGATGGAAAGGCCCATGGCCTAGAAGGTAGGTGCTATTACTTTGCCCATCTTACCTGGGGAAACTGAGGGACAAACCCAATGTCACACTGCTAACAAATGGTGAAGCTGGTATTTGAATCAGGCTGACTCTGGAGTCTCAGCTCTTAAACCATTTTACTGTGTTCCATTTCTTTTCTTTTTCTTTTTTTTTTTTGAGATGGGGTCTCACTCTGTCACCCAGGTTGGAGTACAGTGGCGCAGTCTTGGCTTACTGCAACCTCTACTTCCCAGGTTCAAGTGATCCTCCCACCTCAGCCTCCTGAATAACTGGTACTACAGGCATGTGCCACCATGCCTGGCTATTTTTTTTTTTTGTAATTTTGGTAAAGATGGGGTTGCACCATGTTGTCCAGGCTAGTTTTCTGAGCTCAAGCGATCTGCCTGCCTCAGCCTCCCAAAGTGCTGGGATTACAGGTCTGAGCCACCACTCCTGGCCTATATCCCTATTCTAAAAGAGATCTTTCCCAAACTGTGCTTGGCAGAACAGACATTTTGTGGGCTGTTGATATGTGTTATGAAAGAAAAAGGGCTGCCATGCCAAGTGAACTTGGGGAAATGAGGGATTCCACAGAGTTACAGTCTCAGTCTTTAATATGTAAATGTGCATTAGCCATTTCCAAGAAGGGGACCAGAGAAGGCAGAGCCTCTCAAACCTACATGACTTGCTTTTCTCTTGTTGCACTGGTGTTCTTTGTAAGACATTTTTGAAAAATGCTATGCTAGAAAATAAAAAAGTGCTTTTAATTAATGACCTACAAAATATGTAATAATATACAAATGGTTGTTTCCCATTGCCAAATAACTGGTTATATCCTTCATTAGTTATTTTGTAAGGCAAAGTTCATTGCAGGCTCCACATTCTCTGCTGAGTTTTAGAATGTGCTTCTTTGTCAGGGTATTTTTTTTTTAGTAGAAAAATGTGTCTGACCACCTTTGTTATTAAACCAGTAAGAATAATTTAGCTTGAATCAAGAAGTTGCCTGACCTCTGTTAATATAGATGAATCTAAAACAAGATTTAAAATGTACTTGAGGTTTTAAGTTCAGTGTGTTCCTGATTTCGTTTTCATTATGCACAGTTCGAGTAGGTTGGGGCTAGGCAGCGTGAGGCTGGGGAATGGAGTGCTAGTGGTTTTATGATTCATTCTCAGGCAGAGGTGGTGGACCTCACATAAACCCCATCTCCTGGCCTTGTTCAGCTTATTGTTTTAGGAGATTTGCAGTTGGCAGGAGTTGCATATGGGGTGGGTTGGGTTGCGTTAGTGTCTTATTGTCTTTTGGTGGTCTGGAAAAGGCTTGAGTATGAAACCACTTCATTGTCTGGCAGGAAACACCAACAAAAAGGTTATGATCTCAACTTATTTGGAAGACAAAAACCATTGCCCAGGAACTACAACTGACATGCTAATGTGAGCCAAAAATTTGGCCGAAAGTCAGCATTACTCACTAGCATTGTCTGATGTATTTGGGTACAGGTTGATTTGATAAGACATTGTTTGATGTGATCATAGTTTACCTTGTTCTCTAGCTTTTTCTGCAAAGAACGTATTGTTCCATGTAGAAGTTTTAGTGATCAAGTATCTGAAAGAAACACTACTGATCTCATTAAAGAAAAGGAAATGGATTAATAGACTAGGATCCTCTTATATTTACTCTGCTTACTATTTTCTCGACTGGTCCTTAGGAGAGAGTTAACTTAACTCCCTGTAAGATCTTTGGACTTAACTCCCTGTAAGATCTTGATTGGAAGGGATATCTGTTCTGCTGCTAATCTATTGATCTCTTGTGTTAATCCCTTTGGGCAACTTACCCTTCTTTGGTAGCAGGGCCAGAGGAGCACCAGTTGCTAATAAGCCAGGACAAGCAAAACTGCCAGGAGACCTGGGCCTCCTCTGTGCTGGGGGTGGGCAGACAGGAGAAAGAGGTAACATGAATTCTTGGCCTCCTGGTTTATTTATCCAGGTTGACCCCAGGACAGTGGGATTTCCACCAAGGCAAAAGGTGTTGCCTAGAATTTCTTAGGCTGTCAGGCCTTTACTAATGGCTCAAACTTGCCCTGTATAATCTTTGCCCAAACTTTAAAATGCCATTCCAGTCCCCCTCCTCAAAACCATATGGCTTCCTTAACACATGCTTGTCTCTAGTTCTGCTGACCTAAGCCATGATTTTGCTGATGCAGGCGTTTCTAATTCTGACCCTGCAGATTCAATACATTCTATTTCTACCAACAAAGCTAATTACAGAAACTATTCTTAAACGTATATAACATTTTATATACACAATTTTTTACAAGGGCTGTTTCCTGTACATATTACAGAACTTAATAATTGCTCCCTATTTTAATACAGTAAGTTTCTTACCTGATCAGTACATTCTGTCAGTATTCCCAGACCTCAGATATTGCCAGTAGGTGCTCAACAAATATTGTAATGAGTGAAAAAGTGGTTTGAAATACACAGAGAATTATTCTGTGGTTTATTTTGTCAATATCAGAAAAGTTCATAATGGTTGGTATGAGCTCCACTTAAAGAAAAAATGTTTTCTGCATCATTGCTCTGTGTTTGGAGTGGAGGAGAAACTTTGAGAGTAGCTTTAACTGGTAGTCTTCCTTCATTTTTTTCCAAAATGTGTTGGACATCGTTGGTATATGTTGAGCATCTGTATGGAGGATGCTGTGGGAGTATCAGTGGCAATCTTGTGGTCTTGTTCAGAGATTCAGGTGAGCAATAAGAGGAACAGCTCACAATTATCAAGTCATGTTCTGTGCTAAGTAAATACTGTTGTTATCATGTGTATTACACAGATAGGGAAACAGAGGCACAGTGAGGTAAGTAATTGCCTCTAGTCACACACCACAAAAGCTGCAATCAAGATTGGAAACTGGGTAGTGTGACTCTAGAGTCTGTATCTGTCCCCACTGCATGCTACTGCTTGTTGGGGTGGTACACTGAGAGGCCTCGAATGGCACCCAAATGCTGTGCAGCTTAGAGGCAGGAGAGCTGACAACTGGCTTCATCCACGGTAGAGCCGATCTTCAAGGCAGGAAGAATTTTAGTATATTAGGTTGGTGGGAAAGCACAATTGGAGAAGAAATGACTGAGTCCAGTCACAGAGATGAGAACTGCAGAGGGTTTGAGGCACAGTGAGCTCAGAGCAGTTGAAACTCTGCCATTCAGTGGGGGAAGGAAATAATGCTGAGCAAATGGTTTGGGATCAGATCACTGAGGGCTCTGAGGATCAGACACAGGGAAGTGGCTTTACTCTGTAGGCTCTGGAGAGCCTTTGAAGGCATTTGGCTTGGTGAATGACGTGACCAGAGAAGATGGTCAGTTGATAATGGATTAGATGGGAAGAGAACTAAAGCATGGAGAGAAGTCAGAAGGATACTGTGATTGTTCAGGTTACCAAGAGTGGGAATCTGGATGGTGACTATGGAAGTTGAAGGGAAAGGTTGTCTCCATCTGCAGGCAGGACATTGACAACTTAAGAACTGAGTGCTGGGAGCTTTGAGGAGGAAGAGACAGCTGCTGTAGACCTGTGGGTGCGCAGATGGTGCAGCAGTGGGCAGGCAAGGGTTGTCAGCAGGAGGAGCTGGTGTTGAGGGAAGACTTAGGATGTATTGAGTTTGATGAAATCCTGGTAGAGCTGTGCAGCCAAGGTTGAGAGTGTGGGCGAGTAAATGATTGTGACGTTCTGCCCAAGTACACAAGGCATTTCTGACTATTGCTCAGTTTTATTTATTTTTTTCACATACATCTGATCATTTGTAACCACAATGCCCCAAGGTCAGGAGCATTCTAAAGCATGCCGTTTCATTTACTCCTACTAGTATTTAACGACTAGAATTGAATGTTTCTCCTTTGTGCCTCTTTCCCGAGTAAGCGTCTGATTTTGAATAAAGTATCTCTTTTGAGATTATGTGGAATTTTCATTGACTGATGCTAGTTTGAGACAGATTCCCTTTGTTTTCACTGAGTTCCATTTTCTCCGAGTACTCCATGCAGGATGGATGTCAATGAAACATCTTTCCAGAAAAGTGCTCTCTCTGTAATCTGACAGTGCATCCAAGGGTAGGCTGTCATAATTTTTACCCACACATTTCTGATGACATAGAAAATAGATTCCTTTCTGTTTAGTGTCATTTGCCTTATCTTTAAAGTTTCATACATTCTTTAAAGTTTGAATGCTACATGCTAATTACCCCATTTTCATTTCAATGAGTATCAAAGATTGCTTTTTATAGTAACAAAGACTGGTAGAGCCCCAGGAAGCCATTAGACAGAAGGTATTTTGAAACCTGCTGAGAAAAGAAAGTGACAGGGTTGGGGGTGTGGGGAGCCACCAGGGAGGAGTGAGAATATCAGGAGGTTATGCTGGGAGATGCTCTGATTACTTCCTCTTCACCCTCATCCTCCAGCTTTACCTTAGGTGTGATGGTGCTCTGAAAACATTCTTTGGGTAACTGACATAATTTATCATCATCATCGTCATTTGTTAAAACAGTGCCCTACAAACAAAACCTCAGCAGTGAGAAAGGACCCCAAGCACAGGTACTGTGAGTATGTTAGCATGTTTCATAAGCTGCAGCAATGGGAAGTTGAGACAGGCTCAGCTGTACCAAGGCCCTACCTGTTTTGAGTGGAAATATTAATACTTTACACGTGGAGGATGCTTGGTAGTTTATAAAACACATTCCATTTTAATGATTTCCTCAGATACTTCTGGCAACCCTGAGGACATGGAGGCTCAGAGAAATTAAGCAGTGATGACATGTAACGTTTGCTGGACACTCACTGAGGGCAGCCTGTGACAGACACTTCCCGAGGAGTACCATTTAATTCTTCCAATGATACTCTGAACAGAACAATGGTTTCTCTGCTTCTCAGGTTGGGAAGTTGAGGCCTAGAGAGGTGATGTGACTGGCCTGAGTTCTCAGAGCACATAGCGATGGATGGATCTGGCATTCAAATTTGGACCTGCTGATTGAAGTACTTTGTACCTAACCGCTTCTTAATGCTGCCAGGGATTTCAGTGTAATCCAGAGTAGACCACAGACTAGGATTCTGGTCTTCTGACTTCTTGATCAAGGTTATTTTCTCTAAATGTGAAAAAGGAAAAAATGCAAAAGGCTCTGATTTATTTTCTTGCCACATCTTATCAGGGCCTTTTGAATTGTTGAGTATGTCTGTGAGGTTATTGAGCAGTGGAAAGATTAAACAGTGCTATGTAGGAGGCAACATCAGGGCTAGGTATTCCCATTCTGTTTTTGGCTCATGAAAATGAAAGCACCTGACCCTCCATAAATGCTTCACAAATAGGTGGATTTTTGTGAGCAGAGAATAAGGACAAATGGGTGGCACTTAGACCTTTCCCATTTCATCAAAGTTAGCTTTATTTTACAATTTTTTAAAATTTCATTCTTATCTCACTGCCAAAAAGAAACGCTTTGTCTCCCAAAACTAACTTTACTTTCTATCTAGTTTTTGTTGAGTATTTTGGGTTTCTTGCTGTGTCAATTGTGAGACACAGAAATTGTTTTTGTAATTCCTAAGACCTGCATTTTCTTGCTCTTCTAATTTGGTAAAGCAAAATCTACTTTCTTATCCACCTTGGCTTGGATGTGAAAGGGCTACTTTCTTTGGGTTTCCAGTTTGGCATGTAGGTTGAGGGGTCTCTTAAGTGTTTTGGATAGAGTGTTAAAAAGGCAATGTGAACTGCTAATGGGTGATTCTTAAGAGTGGCTATGGTTACAGCAGCTGTTACACATTAAGAATGAATTAAATTCTCACAAAAGGAAAAATATAATTCTGTATAAGTAGCTTGTAGAAAAAAGAGAAAGGTGAGTGAGACTTCAAGGGTAAAAATTACAAAGACTTGCTACGCTTTTAGATCGAGAGTTGGCAAAGTATAGACTATGGGCCAAATGTGGTCTGCAGCATTTTTTATTATTATTATTTTTAATGGCCTGGGAGCTAAGAATGTTTTTTAACCTTTTTAAATGATTACATTGGAAAGGATTACAAAAGTACATATATAATATCCTCTATTTTGCCTCTTGGTCCACAAAGCCTAAAGTATTTGCTACCTGGCCCTTTAAGTGTGCTGACCCATGAGTTAGATAATAAGTAACTAGCTTTTTGAATTAAGAATAAGTAAGTAGCTGTTCAAATCAAGACATTTGGTAAAAGCCTGCCTGCAATTAGTTATATTTAGAGGATCAAATCTTAACTACTTTCACATATAGCTTTTAAATTTTGTTTGCTTGTTCACATAGGGCTTTTGAGGTTTGTTTGTTTTTAAATCAGAAAACAGTATTTTTTCTGCCATTTGTGCCCATTTTTCTTTTATAGTTATTAGAGCTGTGGTTTTGGTCTCTAGATTGTTAACACATTAGGTATTGTCAGTTATCACGAAAGTCTGCACCTCTTTTAGGAGTGGTGTGTGTTGGGAAGGAACCCCGGCAGATTCCAAAGGGACTGTGAGTGGAGACTTCTCTAAGAATCACCAGAGAAGTGGAGATTACTACTCAAGCTCCAAAAGAATTAGGACTTCTTTACCTAATAAAACACAGGCTTCCTCCTATGCCTCCCCTCTTCTGTTTTTAAATGCCTGTGTTTATTGACACTTTTTAGACCTACACAATTAGTCCTTTAAAAAATGTAGCTGCTTTGAAGGAACTGACCTGAAAAAGAAACTGTGTGTATTTGCAGGTTGTGTTAAAAAGTATTGACCTGTGGTAGTTGTTAGTGTGCCCTGGACTTGCCAGGTTTCCCCATGGACAGTGGTCTTACTCAGCTAAGCCAGGATTTGGTCAGGAGAACAACCAGTTCCCTTATCACTCTCGGCCCTTCTTCCGGCCCCCAGGGCAGTCACATCTCTCCCACATCTGTTTGAGCTGGGTTGCCAGACATTTGAGCATTTTTAGCGTTGGGGTAAAACTGCCTGTTACTAGGATGTTGCTGCCCTGGCATAGTCCAGGGATTTTCAATCTCAGCAAGGTTGACCATTGGGCAAGGTGATTGTTGTGGGGGCTGTCCTGTGCGTTGTAGGATGTCGAGCAGTGGGCCTCTGCTTACTAGATGTGATTAGCACTTATGTCCTTCCCCAGATGGTGCCAACAGCAACAAAAAAGTCTCCAGATATTGCAAAATAGCCCCTAGGGGGCAAAATCACCCTGGTGGTGAACTGCTGGTATAGAGTGACCCATCCTTCTGCTGACTGGCCTGGGGCTGTGGCAAGGACAGTAACTCCTAGCCCCACTTGCTTGAAACATGGTTTTATTGAGGAAGGGCAGCCCAGATCAGGAGACTTCTTTACCCAGAGTCTGACTGCAGGGGATTTAACTAGGAAGCAGATGTGCTGCGGGGAGGTGGGGATGGGAGCTTGAGCCTAAAAGGAAGCAGAAGTGGGTGTGTGTCTGTGTGTGTGTGTGTGTGTGAAAGAGAGAGAGAGAGAGAGAGAGAGACAGAGACAGAGAGACAGATGGAGGGAGAGATTGAGAGAGAAGCTGCCTTCAACTTTCCCCTCTCTCTCACTCCTTCCATCTCAGAAACCATAGGGCTGGAAATGAGTCCTGCAAAAGAAATCTAAAGGAGGGGTTGGGGGTGGTGTTTTGTCTGATATACCACATGGGAAGATTGGGACTTTGTGAAAATAAAAGACATTTGATTCTCAGGAGTATTTATGGAGGTAATAATTATGGATCTGAGAAGACACATAAACCTTACATTTTGACTACTGGACTCTCACTATTAATTGGCAGTTTTATTTTACACTAAAGGTTGTCATCCCTGCTTTCCCCTAAATGGCCTTTGTGTCTCCCTTTCTGTTTTTTAAATAAACATTTCTCTACATGAACTGCCTCCTTCTCCTCCCCCTGCCGCCAGCACCACCAAACTTCAGAATAATTTTGGAGCGTAGTGGTTTTATCATGTGGAAATGTAGTGCAGATGTTCAGAATTACCTTTTCTTCCCCCCTTTAAAACATTGTGACCACACATGCTTTGCTCTAAGTGCTATTAAGTATTTTTATTATTGCTATTAAAAAATCTTGCCTCAGGCAGAGTCCCACTACAGCTCAAGTCAAGGCAAATATTAAAATAGCAGCAAATATTTACCCATAACACATTAAAAATCTGCACTCATGTTTGGCTTTATTTTTTGACCCACTTGACCAAGTCCTCTGTCTCGTTTTATCCTATTTTCGTGACTCTAAAACTTTAAGTTCAGACTATACAACTTTGTTCACCTACCCGACTCACCCCAAAATTTCTCTAAACTTGAGTTTTTTCTTTATCCGGCATATGTCTTTGAACTTAGCCTGATCATAGAATGAATTTTGATGGCAGGATTTCAACTGTCAGTTAGTGCATGTTTTAAAAAGTTATTAGTGAAGCAAAGTCATTTTCTTGAAGAAAATCTTGCAGATTCATGGCAGGGATTCTGAGTTCTTAGAGTACCACACACTGGGGCCAGTGGTCATTTACCAAGGAAAGGCTTATCAACATTTAACACACCTTGCCCTCAGAAACCTATTTAAGGAGATTAGCTGCCACTCTAAGCTTAACTTCTTTTAGATTTATTAGTGCTGCTTTCTCTTTGTATCTCTTGTCCAGCCTTAAAAATATTTCTCCAAAGAGTTCCTTGAAAAAAGCAACAACTTCTTTTATGATTTAATTACTTGAATCTGGAATTAAGAGCTCCCTCACTACCTATGTGCACTTTTTAGTGCGCTAGAAATTAATCCTGGTTTAGACAAATAATCTTCTTTAAACATGACTTTTTTTTAATCCATATCCAAATAGGAATGCATTGGAAGGTGATTCATTTTTAAAGGGTGGAGGAGGCCTTTGTCATTCTGACAGAGTCCACACAGCAAAGAAGAGGCAAACTCTGATTGTGCCTTAGACAGTAGAAATGACTCTTTTTATTTTTTTTAGAGATGGGATCTTACTATGTTGCCCAGGCTGATCTTGAACCCCTTGGCTCAAGTGATCCTCCTGCCTTGGCCTCCCCAGGTGCTGGGATTACAGGTGTCAGCCATCATGCCTGGCTGAGAAATGACTCTTAATGTAGGTATTCCACTGTACCTTCATGATACACAGTGATGTTTATGTCAGTGGTCTCTATTGCAATGCTTTCTTGATGCATGTCAAGGTTTAGATCAAGCTTTAACTGTTTTAAAAGACAGAATGCTACACAATGTCTAAATCCTTGCCAGTTGCACACTGAAAGCTTGAGATGCCTTAAAAACCTGCCAGGCACAAATCTCAACGGGTATTGTTAGGATGCTTCTTAAGCAACTCTTACAGGCATAGCAATCACAACAATTTAGTGGACATTTGAGGATATTTGTGCTGAGCGTGGGGACTTCTGAGTCATGATGACACAGGGTTTTCCAGAAGACAGGAAACTTTTGACTCCTTATCTTTTCTTCTTTTTCTAGGCTGTAGTTGTCTTTGCAGGTGGGTCTCCTTGCTTTGTTGCTCTCCAGATACAAATATGTGTTGCATAGGGGACTTATGTTCCAAAATGGCTGCATTTCCTGAAATCACAGCAGCCTCCTGAGGAATCTGTGTGGCACTGGAAAATCTGAGGGTTTTTGGGTTTATCATGGAATAGAGGTCATGGAACCTCATCTTGGGAGGTTCTAGAGGGATGCTGTTAATAGCATAAAGCAGCAGCAGCAGCATAGTTAGATAGAAGATCTTCTAGCTGCAAGCATGGAGCTCAGTGGCGTACTTACTTCCTCCTCAGAACAACTCTATGAGATGTAGGTGCTGACATTGTCCTGTTACCTAATCAGGGCAGTTAAGTAGCTTGACTGAGACCTCACAGGGGACTTGACCTCAGAAATGAGAACCAGCATACTATCTACTGTTTTGTAGAAAGTCAAAATAACTTCTAGTCATTTTTTCCCACCCAGTTCCTTTCCTTCTTTCTGGTTTGTTTTCTTTGAAACTTTGCTTTTCTGTTTGGGCTTCTCATCTGGTTTCCATTATGACCTCATTTAAAATCTTATTCTTTCTCTTAATATGTTGGTTTCCCTCTCTTATTTTAACCTTAATCATTTTCTTCCCATTGTGTTTTTATCTGCATTGTTTTATGAGGTTAATTACCATTGTTGTCGTATTTCTAGTAGCTGTTCTGCACTTTTGCAAGAGACCTGGGAATGCTAGTGAAATTTACAGGAGACTTCCAGTCTAATAGAATTTTAATCAGCAGTTTTCTCTGCTTCCTACAAAACCTTTGCATTCACCTGCTTGGGTTTACTCTTTGGTCTCAAGTGACATGACCTATGCAAAGCACTCTGCACAGGCTTGGCTCAGCAAATATCATTTATGTTTCCTTGAGGAAAAATAAGGAGGAGACAATCAAGAGTTGCCTTCATGTCAGTTGGTGTCCTTGTAAAGCAAGTCCATGCACCCTCTGCAAATCACTGACCCCTCTCCTTGGGATCAGACCTTGCCTGGTGGCATTTTACATGTCACTTGTTGGGGTACTGATGTTTGTTCTGAGATGTGACAAACCTTGTATTTATCATCCTGCTTTCATTCTGTAATTGCTTCAGAATGGTATGGAGACAGTTATATTGTATGGGAAATATCTGATTCACAGGGCTTGAATAAGTAAACTTAAATGCAATACATGCTAAGTACTCATAAAGCTTGTCTCTTAGTAGGTGCTCAATAAATGTTAGTCTGCATATAATATATATGTCTGTATCTATAATCTGTCTCCTCTCAAGACTGTGCATTCCCTGAGGGCAGGAATCACGTCATACTCATCTTTAGTATCACCAGCACTTTGCACATTGTTCTTTATCATTATTGATATATATCCTGTCAAAATTGTGCACAACTTGTAAGCAGAGATAATGTCCTCTATATCTTTAATGTCCTATAGCAAATGAAGTGTTTGATATAGTTAGAAAATGACTGGGGAAAGAATTAGAAATTGTTACAGCTTTTGGATGACATAAGAACTTCTTATGATTTCTCAAGATATTCTTAATGGGTTGTGTATAAGCAGTGCTTACTTAGCTCCCCCTTATTGAGTACTTACTTTGTGCTGGGCACTCAACTTAGTGCCAAACACTCATTTTAAATTTAATCCCATTTAGGATTTATTCTTTTTAAAGATAAGGAAACTGGGGCACAGAGAAGTTATAACTTCCTCAGGTTAGCATAGCTATCATGCTATTAGAATATAAATATTGTTCTTTCCCTTACTCAGTCTTGCCTGTAGAAAATAATTACTCCTCATAGTATATATCATAACCCTAATAATAGTAACAGTAATACTCCTGAAGCTAACCTTTTCATTAAAACATGAAAACCCAGTAGACCTAGTTAAGTATATACTGAGTGGCAACTTTGTGGAAAACTCCATTCCAAGCCTGGACCTCTCTCTTAAGCACCAGCACCATGCATGTAACAATCTAGTGGACTTCTTGTGGGTTGCAGAAACATTAAAATTAGCCTGTCTGGAATGGAAGTTGTCTTCTTCCCAATTGTGCTTCTCCTGTGTCCTTGTATTGCTGTCACCACCATGTACCTCCCAACCCAAGCCAGACACTGGGAACCATCATCACTTTCTCTTTCTTCATCACTCCCTATATTAGTCTTTTTTTGCTGCAGTAAAAGATACCACAAACTTTGTGGTTTTAGACAATACAAATACTTGATTCTTGTACAGTCCTGGGGGGTCAGAAGTGTAAAATCAGTTTCACTGGGCTAAGATCAGGTGTTGGCAGGCCTGCATTCCTTCTGGAAGCTCTCAGGGGGAATTCATTCCCTTGCCTTTCCCAGCTTCTAAAGGCCAGCTGCACTCCTTGGCTCGTGGCCCCCTCTTCCATCTTCCAGCCAACATTGAAACATTTTGAAATTTCTCTATGACTCTTGCTTCTGTGGTCATATCTCCTGACCCCTGACTTTGACCCTCTTGCCTCCCTCTTATAAAAACCCTTATGATTACATTGGGCCCACCCAGCTAATACAATATAATCTTCTCATTTTAAAAACCTTAACTCAATCACATCTGCAAAGTCCTTCTGCCATGTAAAGTAACATATACACAGGATTTGGAAATTAGGAGGTGGACATCTTTGGGGGGTCAATTACTCAGCTTACCATACCCTCTGTATCCAATATATCACTAAGCCCCATTTATTCTATCTCTCTACACACTTTTGAGTTTGCCTGTGTTCTTTCATTTCCGTTGCTCTCACCTTTGTCCTGGTCCTCTTAACTAGTCTCCCAGCTTCGTACCTCTTGTAGTTCATTCTTTCTCGGCCACACATAATGGCTCATACCTGTAATCCCAGCACTTGGGGAGGCCAAGGCAGGAGGATCACTTGAGCCTAGGAGTTCAAGATCAGCCTGGGCAATATAATAAGACCCCATTGCTAAAAAAATAAAAAGAGTCATTTCTACTATCTAAGGCATAATCAGAGTTTGCCTCTTCTTTGCTTCTAAGGCATATCAGGATCATCTTAGAAAAATGTATGTCTGTCCTTTCAGAACCCTGCATTGCCTGAAGGACAAAGTACAAACTCTTAAGCCTGGCTCACAGGGCCCCTGCCTGCCTTTTTCCACCTTATCACCTACTCTTCCTTTCTCCCTTGCCTCTCCCAGTCAGCTCAAACTCTGGCTTTGCTGACAGCCAGCCTCTGGGCTCTGTGCCTGTGTTTGTGTGGCTTCCCCATTGCTGGGGCTCCCTTCCTCCTCCATCCTCACTTGACCAACCCTTACTTGTCCTACAATATTCAGCCCAGGTGTTTTACCTTCTCCAGGTGTCCCTTTCACTCCTTCCCACCCTGGAGTGGATTAAGGTCCCTACCAGTGCATATATCCATTTACTTGATTGCCTTTATCACTAGACTGAAATATTGAAAGGAAGAACCATGTCCAGTTCACTGATGCTTCCGTGGACCCTAGCAATGTCCTTGGTACATGATAAAATCCCAAACTGTTAGGGAATGATTTTGGAGTGAAACAGCATTAGTGTTCTTTTGTGAAGGATCAGATTTTTATTTTGGATTACTTTTAGACTTACAGAAAATTTGCAAAAATAATGCAGGGGGTTTCTGTACGTCCCTCCTCTAGCCTTCCCCAATGTTCATCTCTTATATAACTTGAGTACCAGTATTAGAACCAGGAAATTACCATTTCTGCCTGGTATGGCACATGCTATAATTTGGATATGTAACACTCCAAATCTCATGTTGAAATGTGATCCCCAGTGTTGGAGGTGAGGCCTAGTAGGAGGTGTTCGGGTCATGAGAGCTGATTGCTCATGAATGACTTGGTGCTATAGTGAGTGAGTTCTCACTCTATTAGTTCCCATGAGAGCTGGTTCTTTAAAAGAAACTGGCACCTCCTCCTTTCTCTCGCCTCCCCTCTCACCATGTGATCTGCATGCTGGCTCCCCTTCCTCTTCCATCAGGAGTAGAAGCAGCATGAGCCCCTCATGAGAAACTGAGCAGATGACCGTGTCAGGCTTCTTGTATAGCCTGCAGAATCATGAGCCAAATAAACCTCTTTTCTTTATAAATTACCCAGCCTCAGGTATTTCTTTATTGCAACACAAAAATGGACTAAAACAGTAAGAAACCATTAACCAAACTAAAGTCCTCATTTAAATTTCACCAGGTTTTCTGCCAAGGTTCTTTTACTGCCATTTCAGGATCCTATGTTGCATTTAGTTGTTATTTCTCCCTAGTGTCCTCCAGGTTGCAATAGTTCTTTAGTTATTCCTTATCTATCATGATCTTGGCACCCTTGAAGAGTACCAATCAATTATTTTGCTGAATTTCTGTCACTTTGGACCCTTCCCGTATCTTCCCATGATTGGACAAAGGTGATGCATTCCTGAAAGAAACAATGTCATGTCCTTCTCAGGGGACTAGAACACAGAATTCATGATGTTACTGGGTCTTTTTGTTAAATAGTGGTGATCCCACCAGTCTGAACTCTGCTCTGGGGTATTGCTCTGTTTACTAGGTAGAGTGTTGTCATTGTCATCAACATTGCTAACATCAGACACCTAAAGCACTGTTCTAACCTCTTGATGTGTAGTAACTCCTTTAATCCTCACAACAACCCTGATGAAGCTGAGCCTATTAATCCCCCCTTGTTACAAATGAAGAAGGGGATTACTCTGCCTAGAACTTTATAGGAAGTCACAGTTGGGGGCCACAAGGTCTTTGCTCCTAATCTGCGGGCTACACTGCCTCCTTTGTGTGGGGAGAGAGTCGGGGTGGGGCTGGTGCTGCCTGCCAGGTAACAGGGGCTTCCCAAGGGGCAATTCCAACCCTTATTCTCTCTGTAACCAGCTTCCATGCCAGTTCTGCTAAAGAAAATTGGATGTGTAGACCAAATGTTTTGTAATTTTTTCTTTTTTTGAGATGGAGTCTTGCTCTGTTGCCAGGCTGGAGTGCAGTGGTGCGATCTCGGCTCACTGTAACTTCCATCTCCCGGGTTGAAGCGATTCTCCTGTCTCAGCCTCCAGAGCAGCTGGGACTACAGGCACATGCCACCAAATGCAGCTACTTTTTTGTATTTTCAGTAGAGACAGGGTTTCACTATGTTGGCCAGGATGGTCTTGATCTCTTGACTTCGTGATCCACCTGCCTCGGCCTCCCAAAGTGCTGGGATTACAGGTATGAGCCACTGTGCCTGGCTGTAATTTGGTTTGCTTTTTAATCAGGCTTCAAGTGTCTAGGAAGTATGGAAATATATGGGTGAATGGCAATCCTGAACCCACCATTTAGGAGTTAGTTTTGAAAGCCTAAGAGACTGTTCATGAGGTAGAATTAAGATGATGACAGTGGGAACAGACAGGGAAAGGAATATAAGAAGAAGCTTTGACATAGGAACCATATCTAAGATCCTAAAGAATGAGGAAGGTGGAGGCATCGGAGAGGCTGGAGTTTTCAGCTTTGGGGACAGGGTCAATTTTAATGCCTGTGACAGTCACGAGGGAGGGAGGGTTTTGGGAGGAGAAGGACAGTTTGGCATTTGACAATATGGGTTTGCATTTCAAGGCAGAAGACTAGGCTAGAGACGTGGGTTTGGGGAGCATTTATAAGAGATAGAGTTTAGGCACTCCTTCACCTCCCCATCTCCCTGAAAGCAAGGAGGATCTGATGATAGAATTAGAGCATATCTCTGTTTAAGGAAGGGGAGCAGTGAATAAAACTGAGAAGGAAATATTTAGAGAGGAAGGATAACCCAGAAAGCAGGACCATCAAGGGCAAGGGAACGAATTCATTCATTCACTCTTGCATTCAGTTGTTTTACGGAGAGCCTTTAACACTAAACTATGTCTTGAAGGGGACACTGAGGTGACAGAGACTCTCATGGGGGGGACTTTTGGGCTTGGTGCCTAGGAATGAGGCAGAGTTCATCGACAGATAAGTAGGAAAGATGGGGGCATGTGTGGCCTGGGGCCATGATACACTAGCACAAGCTTGTCTAACCCATAAACTCAGGATGGCTTTGAATGTGGCCCCCCAAAAATTTGTAAAATCTCTTAGAACATTATGAGTTTGTGTGTGTGTGTGTGTGTGTGTGTGTGTGTTTAAGCTCATGAGTTATCATTAGTGTTAGTGTATTTTATGTGTGGCCCAGGACAATTCTTCCAGTGTGGCCCAGGGAAGCCTAAAGATTGGACACCCATGCACTAGCACATGTGTTGTTCTTTCTTAAACCCTCCTCCTCCCAAAGAAGCTATATAATTTTAACCAAACCTTAATTTACCCCTCAAATTATATTCAAATCTAGTCTTCCTAAGCATATGCTGTAATTAAACAGTATGGCATTTAAAGATTCTTAACACCACAATATGCCATGGTTACTTTAGTCAAAAATATTCAACTTGAACTAATTTTTTGGTGCTGTGACATTAAAGAGCCAGATGAATAACTGAGTTTTTTTTGTTTTGTTTTGTTTTTGTTTTTGTTTTTGTTTTTGTTTAGCAGAGTTTGGGAATTGAGTGGATGCTGGGTACAGGTCATGGCGGTATCCCAGCGTGATATTGATGGTGCAGGAGCTAATGCTGAATAATGAAAGATGGTTTTATGTGATCTTTGCTAACAAAGTAAAGGTTTGAGCTGCCAGAACAGGAAATTATAAAATTTGTATCTAAAAATAATCGAATCCCTTGCCTTTTCTATTGTGACGTCCAGTGATAAGAAACAACGACCTTACAGAAACTCTGGGCAGTTTCTGGAACCCCTGTTTGTAATCAGCTGATTTGATTTTCTTCAGTACAATGACAGAATATTTGTGAGGAAATTAAACTTCATCATGCTCTAGCTATCAGTTACGTGGTATCAACGTTTCCATCGGGTTTTATGGGGAATTTTTTAAGTACTAG
Source organism: Cacajao melanocephalus (assembly GCA_963573385.1). Taxonomy (NCBI): domain Eukaryota; kingdom Metazoa; phylum Chordata; class Mammalia; order Primates; family Pitheciidae; genus Cacajao; species Cacajao melanocephalus. The sequence goes on from CAUYLG010033747.1 coordinate 71,384, forward strand.
AGCTACCTTTGACTCCAGTGCAAGTTTGAAAATCTACAGCAGTTTTGAAAGAAGCCTGAATGAACTTAGGGCCTCTAAGTGTTTCTCAGCCACAGCAGCACTCTTGACATTCTGGGCTGGATAGTTCTTTTCTGGGGTTGGGGCTTGTCCTCATGTAGGACATTTAGCAACATCTCTGACGTCCATCTATCAGATGTTGGTAGCATTATCCCCCAAGCCATGTCAATCAAAAATGTCTGCAGACTTTGCCAGGGGTCTCCTGTGGGACAGAGTCATTCCTTGTTGAAAACCACAGATTCAAACTCTGGCTACTAAAAGTGCGGTCCAGCAACCAGCATCAACATGTTCTGGGAGTTTGCTAGGTCAGAGCTGTGTCCCAGGCCTCTGGAATTAGAATCTGCATTGTAAAAAGAGCTTCAAGAGACTGTGGACACATGAAAGTCTGAGATACACTGATCTAAAGCTCTACCCAGGGCAGTGTGGTGTAGCAGAAGGGCAAGAGCTTTGGAGCCAGACATGCTTAACCATGAAAAACTGTGTGACCTCTGGCAAGTTGTTTAATTTTCTGAGACTCAGTTTCCACCTCTGTTAAAATGAGATTAAGAAACTTTCTGTGTTATGACAATAATAGTAGTGGATTGAGTGGAAGCAACAAGAAGGGTACCCAACCCTTATTAGAATCTCAACTGGGCTGGCTTCTCCCCTTCTCTTTACAATGCTGTTTTCATTGGCCGTGCTGCACTCACTGTTACTAGTGGTGATGATATCAGAGGGTGAGGAAAACAGTATGTCTGAGTTAGTGCTCTGCAAGTAGAGGAGTTCATAAAAATCCGCTTATTTACAAATTTTTATTTTTGAATTATTTACTTTCTTTAAGCTGTGACTCTCATGGTAGTCTGGCCCTTCCATTGCTTGGGAAACTGGGATCGTGTTTCTGGAAAACTCATTATCCTGGGCTGTCTGAACTCTTAATGATCTCCTTTAAAGGCCAGAATCTAAAGGTGGGAAAGGTGAAGCTGATGGCAGCTAAATGTAGAAGTATTTAAAGAAGATGAGACTCACACGGTAAACTTTATTCCTGTGCTATGGTAACTGGATTTTGAAATGGGGCAATTATTTTTATGACCATTAGAAAAATTTTTGGTCATGCAAGGTAAGGATAGATATTTTTGCTTTGGGAATAAACAGATTGCTCCAGAAGTCCAGATTTTTCCCTTTTCTTCTTTCTCTCATCATGTCATCGCCTTAGCATAGCATGTATTTTAAAATTTTTCTCCCTGGTATATCAAGAATAGCTGTTCTCATGGCTGTGGGCCAGTAATCTAACCTGACATAGACAATTCTCCTTTTTGGCAACATTCATTTAAATAATATATAATAAAGGTACATACATGTACACATAACAATCATGCATCCACACAAACAATATTTGAATCGACTTGTTAGGACAATTTTTTAGGCAAATAACAATTATAGTTGTCCTTTGAACAACATGGGGTTGAATTACATGGATCCACTCATGTGGATTTTTTTTCAATGAACTGCAGATTGAAAATACAGGTTTTCCAGGATTTGAACCTGTGTTTACGGGGGGGGCAGGGGGGGCGCTTTTTGGATACTCAGTTTCCTCAGGACTTCAGTATGTGCAGATTTTGGTATGCTGTGGTGGGTGGTCCTGTAACCCAGCAGTTCCCAACCTTTTTGGCATTGGGGACTTGTTTCGTGGAAGACAATTTTTCCATAAAACAGGGCCGGGCAGGAGATGGTTTTAAAATGAAGCTGTTCCACCCCAGATCATTAGGCATTAGCTAGATTCTCATAAGGAGCATGCAACCTAGATCCCTCAAATGTGCAGTTCACAATAAGGTTCAGGCTCCTATAAGAAGCTAATGCTGCCACTGATCTGACAGGAGGTGGAGCTCAGGCAGTAATGCTTCCTTGCCTGCCACTCACCTCCTGCTATGTAGTCTAGTTCCTAAGAGGCCACGGACCAGTACTGGTTGGCGGCCTGGGATTAGGGGACCCCTGCTGTAACCAATTCCTCACCTATACCAGGGGACGATTATGATTTTGTCCCCTGGTATAGGTGAGGAATTGGTTATAAAAAAAATCACCTGAATTTTTTTTTGGTAGTGATATCATTTTTATAGTGGTGAATGTAGCAGGGTTCGCAAGAGTGAGTGTTAGTTGTTAGATGTGGGGGAACAATTTGTTCTTAATAATAGTTAAGGTCATGAAATCTGCAAATAATATGCTAAAACTAAATTTTATGATTATATATAATAATGACGATGGACAATAGTAGACTGGATAAAGAAAATATGGTACATATGCACCACAGAATACTACAAAGCCATGAAAAAGAACATCATGTTCTTCGCAGCAACATGGATGGAGCTGGAGACCATTGTCCTAAGCAAACTAATGCAGGAACAGAAAACCAAATACTGCAAGTTCTCACTTATAACATTGAGTACACTTGGACACAAAGAAGGGAATAATAGACACTGGGACCTACTTGAAGGTGGAAGGTGGAAGGAGGGTGAGGATCAAAAAGCTACCTATCAGGTACTGCTTACTACCTGGGTGATGAAATAATCTGTACACCAAATCCCTGCAACATGCAATTTTCCTGTATAATAACTCTGCACATGTACCCCTGAACCTAAAATAAAAATTAAAAAAATAATGATGATGGAGATAATATCTAATACTAGTAGATAGCTTATATAATAGAAATTTACTTTGGGCCCATGATTGTACTTAATTCTCATATAGCTTGTTGTGTAAGGTTCTGTTATCTCTATCTTATAGCTGTAGAAACTGAGGCTTAGAGAGGTTAAGTTCATACTGCTGGGAAGCAGAAAGGATGGGATTTGAACCCAGATACGAAAAAGAGACACCTACTTGCTTGAATTTAGTTATATTTCCCAAGAGATTGTGCATAACCATATCTTCGGGTGCTGCCCATGTGGATGTCTTTGCTCCTGTAGGATAACCAACCATCCCAGTTGCTAGAGAGTGAGGGGTTTCCCAGGGTGTGAGACTTTCATTAAGGCTGGGAAAATCCTGGGAAAACCAGGAGGAGTTTATCACCCTAGAGGACTAGGGTGCATGCCCTGGTAGAGACAAAGACTGGATAAAGTGGGAACCACTGGGCTGCTTCATCCTCCTTGGTATTGTTACTTGTATTTTGAACAGTTTGAATGAGTGTTATTTTCCCATTTAACTTTTTCACAATCTAAAGAAAATGTGTGAAGAAAGTACATGGCTGGTCTTTTAGGCTCTGTCTTTAGCCATAGATCTTCCACAGAGTTTTTGCAGAAGAAATGAAAAAATTATAAATGAAAACATAAATAGCCTTCCATGCTGGTAGGAAACACACTGCAGCTCAGATTTGGCCATCATGGTCACATTTCAGCCAGATAGAATTCAGTTTTGGTCTTTGCCAAGTTGATAGATTTTGGTAATTTGGGGGTGTTCACCCCTCACGTGTCCCCACCCTAAATATGGGCTATCCTTCCTCCATTACAGGAGTTTAAAAACTAGAATTTAATATTTAGTAATCATACATATTCTGGAACTGGAAAAAATGGCAGTAAATATGCTTATTTTAAAATGGAAATTTGCTATTTGGAAATACCTACTCTCTTGGGAAAATTCTTCAAGTTTGATCATTTCATGTTGGAAGATCTGCCTGTAGGCCTGGCAGTTGTTCAAGGGGAAATTAATTTTGTTCATTATTTGTAAAAAATTAGAATGATTTGTTGTTTTTCTTTCTTTTTTTTTAGGTGCTCTTGTGCCCTCATTGGAAACTTAGAGATTTGTTTTTCAACTAATTGACAATTATGCCTATCTGGTCACACATTTTTTGGTCTATTTTTTCCTCCTCCTTAAATGGTTTGGGTGTGGGGAGGAGATATCTGTGCCTTTCTGGACATCTGCTGTTTGTTGTTATAGCTGGCTTTGGAATGCTGTCCTTGGAATGGCTTCCAATGTAGAGCGTCTATATGCAGTGCTTCATTAACTGATGGGGTGGGAAAAAGGAGCTTTCTTTATAAGACTACTCCCAAAGTGACCAGAGTCTCACCCTTTAAGTGTCAACACTTTCAAAACTGATTAACCACTCTAGGTGAAATCTTTATAAATTACAACTATTTGAATTTTCCTGGCTTTCGTACACATAGAGCATTCTGAGCAGATTGGAGCTTTTTCTTCACAGCTTAGGGTCATGATTCAACCATGTCTATTATTACTCTTTCTTGTGAAGAGGTGGGTGCCTTTAAATGTATTTGGGAATATAGGGTTATTTGCTTCCTTCCTAAGTGGTCTCAGATGAACTCTTTTAATGTCCACTTTTGGTGTTTTGTGTTTTTTTGCCTTGGTTTCTCCTATGCTGCTAAGAGATCACTTCTCATTGCTGACAATATTTGTGTCTCTAGCACTTTTCTCACAGTTCAGCTTTTGTTTGTTAATTTGCTATAGGCTGGGAGTCAGATCGCTAAGCTTGTTAAAATTATGTAGAGTAGAGTTTGAGCAGACTCACTCATGAGTAAATTGAGTGTGTCTTAGTGTGTTGAATTTGGATCATCTAAGATAGGACTTCTAGATAGTTGTGGTGCCAGTGAGTTTAGGTAGCTCCTTGTGGGTTTCAACACTGGTGAAATAAAGCTTGCGATAAAATTAATTTGAGATGAGAACCAGGAAGGATCTAATTCCTCAAAATAGTAACTTAACTGTACTGCTTTTTAGTCAAAATGGTGCTTGGTACTCTAAGTTCTTCTCAGATACCCTTTATTACATCTGGATGTATTACAATTTTATTGAAGCTGTTAGGATCTTGCATGTTTATAACATTAGCCAGTGTGCTAGTACTTATGAAATTTCCATTCTTTTCTTTTTATTAATGGATCTGAAAATATTTTTTCTATTATAATTTTGTCTCTATTTGTATCTTTAACCTTAAACCTAGCTGAGTGTTACTAGAAAATAGGAATGGTCTCACTCACAAATAAATTTAAGGTGTACAATATAATGTTTTGATATACATATACAGTCATGCACAACCAACTTTAGGGACACTTCACTTCAGGTTAAAGTCAGCTGAGTATATAGTGTGGAAAGGTCTGGGAGAAGGCTGGTGAAAATTAGAACTTTTAAAGAAATATGTTTTATTAGACTGGGGGAGTAAACTTTACCAAGTTGGCCAGCCCTTTTATTTTTGTCTTTAAATGTTCGATTGACATTTAAAAGTTATTAGACTTGCTTTAGATTAAGTGGGAAAGTCAAGTCACTTATACCAATTAGGCATACTATAATACAACAAATTAAACAATTATAACAAATTAAAAGTTAATTTATTTTGTACGTTAGCAAATATAAATTCTGTATTATACTCAAGTTTTTACTTTCTGAAGGTGTGTAGGGGTTAGAAGAAATAGGTATTTAGAATTCTTGTATATTTATTTTGTTTTTATGTATGTGCTTTTATTTTTATTGTATAAATATAAGGTATACAACATGATGTTTCGATACATAATCATGTGTTGCTTAATGATGGGGATACGTTCTAAGGAATGTGTTGTTAGGCAGTTTGACATTCACAAACATCGTAGAGTATACTTACATAGACCTGGATGGTATAGCTTCCTACATACTTAGGCTATATGGAATAGCAAATTGCTTCTAGGCTACAAACCTGTACAGCATATTATTACTGGACTGAATATTGTAGGCAGTTGTAACACAGTGATACATATGTGTGTATCTAAACATTTCTAAACATAGAAAAAGTCCAGTAAAAATACAGTATTGTAATCTTTTGGTACTAGTGTCTTCTATGTGGTCTGTCATTTACTGATACATCATCATGCAGGAATTGACTATACATCATGAAGTGATTACAGTATTCAAGCAAATGAATATATCCATCATGTCATGTAGTTACCTTTCTTTCTTTTGTGTGTGTGTGTGTGTGTGTGTGTGTGTGTGTGTATGTTAAGAGAACCTAAAATCTACTCTCTTAGCAAATTTCCAGTATGCGATACTGGAATATATATATCTTATATATATCTATAATATAGTTAATAATGTGTATTGTTATTAACTATAGTCCTCATGCTGAATATTAGATCTCTAGGGTTATTCATCCTATGTAACTACAACTTTGTAGTTGACCTTCATCTCCCTATTTTACCCACTGTCCCCGCTTCCTGCCATAACCGTCCTTCCATCCTGTTTCTATTGTATTTGATGTTTTAAAAACATACCACATGTAATTGAGCTCAAGTAGCCTTTTTCTTTCTGTGTTTGACTTATTTCACTTAGCATAAGGTCTTATAGCTTCATCCCTGTTGACCAAAATAGCAGGATCTCCTTATTAAAGGCAAAATAATATTCTATGATGTGTGTGTGTGTATACAGGTTGAGTATCCCAAATTCAAAAATCTGAAATTTGAAATACTCTAATATCTGAAACTTTTAAAGTGCTGACATGATGTTCAAAGGAAAAGCTAATTGGAGCATTTTGGATTTTGGATTTTTGGATTTGGGATGTTCAACTGTTAAGAATAATGCAAGTATTCCAAAACCTGAAAAAAGTCAGAAATCCAAAATACTTCAGGTCCCAAGCATTTTGGATAAGGGATTCTCAACCTGTATGTGTTTCTTTATCCATTTATCATCTGTCAACAGACACGTCAGTTGTTCCCGTATCTTGGCTATTGTGAATAATGCTGCAGTGAATGTGGGAATGCGGATATCTTTATGAGGTGGCAACTTCATTTCCTTGGTGTATATATCTAGAAGAAGGATTGCTGTGGTATATGGTAGTTTTATTTAAAAGTCCGCATTCTCACCAACAGTGTTTAAGTGTTCTCTTCTCTCCATACCCTTGTGAATATTTGTTACCTCTTGTTTGTTTGCTTACTTGTTTACACAGACAAGGTCTTGTTGTGTTGCCTAGGTTGGCCTCAAATTACTGGGCTCAGGTGGTCCTTACACCTCAGCCTCCTGAGTTAGCTGGGACTAAAGGCATGTACCACCTCTCCTGGCTACCTGTTGTTTTTTGATAATACCATCCTAACAGGAGTGGGAAGATATCTCATCGTGGTTTTGATTTGTATTTCCCTCATGATTAGTGTTGTTGAGTACCTTTCGATATACCTGAAGACCGTTTTTTGACTTATTTGGAGAAATGTCTATTTAGGTCCTTTGCTCATTTAAAAATCTGGTTATTTTATTTTTATTTTTGTTTTTTTCCTAATGGAGTCTCACTCTGTTGCCCAGGCTGAAGTGAAGTGGCATGATCTCAACTCACTGCAACCTCCGCCAACTGGGTTCAAGTGATTCTCCTGCCTCAGCCTCCTGAGTAGCTGGGACTACAGGCACGCACTACCATGCCACTAATTTTTGTATTTTTAGGAGAGACAGGGTTTTACTATGTTGGCCAGGCTGGTCTTGAACTCCTGACCTCAGGTGATCTGCCCACCTTGGCCTCCCAAAGTGCTGGGATTACAGACATGAGCTACCGTACCTGGCCTATTGAGTTTTGTTTCTCATATATTTTGAATACTTACCACTTATCAGATATATGGTTCACAAATGTTTTCTCACAGTCTATAGGCTGCCTTTTAATTTTGTTGATTCTTTTGCTGTGTAGAAGCTTTTTAGTTTGATGTAGTTCCACTTCTTTATTTTGCTTTTGTTGCTTATGTTTTTGGTGTTTTATCTGAGAAATCATCACCACAACCAATGTCAAAAAGTTTTTTCCTATGTTTCTTCCAGGTGTTACACAGTTTCAGGTCTTACTTTTAGGTTTTTCATTCATTTTGAGTTGATTTTTTTTGTATGGTGTAAGTTAAGGGTGTAGTTCCATTATTCTGCATATGGATATCCAGTTTTCCTAACAGCATTTATTGGAGAGAGTATCCTTTCCTGATTGTGTCTTCTTGGTGCCCTTGTTGAAAATTAGTTGACCATATATGCTTGGATTAATTTCTGAACTCTCTATTCTTCTTTTTATTGGTCTGTGTGTCTGTTTTTATGCCAGTACTCTACTGTTTTGATTACTATAGCTTTGAAGTATAATTTAAAGTCAAGGAGTGTGATGACTCCAACTTTATTTTTCTTCCTCAGGATTGCTTTGGCTATTTGAGGTCTTTCATGGTTCCATATGAATTATAGAACTGGTTTTTCTATTTCTGTAAAAAGATGACTTTATAATATTAATAGAGATTACATTGAATCTGTAGACTGCTTTGGATAGTATGGATGTTTTAACAATATTGATTATTCCAATTTATGAACATGGGATATGTTACCATTTATTTGCATCTTCTTTGACTTCTTTTATCAGTGTTTCATAGTTTTAATGTACAGACCTTTTACCTCCTTGGTTAAATTTATTCCTGATATTTTATTCCTTTTGAAATTGTAAATGGGATCATTTTCTTGATTTTTTTTGATAGGTCATTTTTGGTGTAGACAAATGCAACTGATTTTTGTATGTTGATTTTTTTATCTTGCAACTTTACTGAATTCATCTATAATTTTAACACTTTTTTGTGGAGTTTTTACAGGGGTTTCTACATGTAGGATCATGTTATTTCCAAACAGGGATAATTTTACTTTTTCCTTCGCTATTTGAGTGCCTTTTATTTCTTGTTCTTGCCTTGTTGATCTTTTTTTTTAGATGGAGTCTCACCCTGTCACCCAGGCTGAAGTGCAGTGGTGCAATCTTGGCTCACTGCAACCTCTGCCTCCTGGGTTCAAGAGATTATCCTGTCTCAGCCTCCCAAGTATCTGGGATTACAGGTGTGCACCACCATACCCAACTAATTTTTGTATTTTTAGTAGAGATGAGATTTCACCATGTTGGCCAGGCTGGTCTCGAACTCCTGATCTCAAGTGATCCACCTGCCTCGGCCTCCCAAAGTTCTGGGATTACAGGCATGAGCCATCACACCCAGCCTGCCTTATTGATCTTGCTAGTACTTCTAATATTATGTTAATAGATGTGGCAAGAGTGGGCATTCTTCCCTTGTATGGAATCTTAGGGAATAAGCTTTTAGTTTTACCCCATTGAATATGATGTTAGTTGTGTGCTTCTCATAAGTGACCTTTATTATGTTGAGGAAACTCCTTTTTTCCCCCTAATTTCTTGAGAATTTTCAACATGAAAGGATGTTAAACTTTGTCAAATGCTTTTTGTGCATCTATTGAGATGATCATGTGGTTTTTAGCCTTCATTCTGTTAATGTGATGTATCACATTAATTTATCTGCCTGGGTTAAATCAACCTTGTATCCCAGGGATATACATTGTCATAATGTATAATCGATGTATTATCATATTTAGGATGCTCATGTTTTATTGAGGATTTTTGCATCTATGTTTATCAGAGATAGTGACCTATAATTTTCCTTTCTTGTGGTTCCTTTTTTGGGTTTTGGTATCATGATAATCATGGCCTCATAAAATGAATTTGGAAGTATTCCCTCTAGTTCTATTTTTGAAAGAATTTAAGAAGAATTGTTATTACTTCTTTTTTGAATATGTGATAGAATTCAGCAGTGAAGCCATCTGGTCTTGGGCTTTTCTTTGTTGGGAGGCTTTTAATTACTACATCAGCCTATATTTGTTACTGGTTTGGTCGGACCTTCTGTTTCTTCTTGATTCAATCTTGGTAGGTTATGTATCTAGGAATTTATCTATTTCTCTGTGTTATCCAATTTGTTGGCGTATAGTTGTTTATAACAACCCTTTCTGAACCTTTTCCCTGCAGGGGGCTGCTGGAGCTAGGGAGTTTGTGTCTGTGCTGATCACAGCTATAGGGCAGATGACAGATGGGTTGATGCAGAGAAAATGAAACTGTTCTTCCTATTATTTTTGTGTGGTTATTCTCATGTTTTTTTTTTTTTAATTTTTTTAGATTTCATTGTATTGTTGAGGCTAGCTAAGTAGACTGCTAAGCTCTTCCAGAATCACCATTTTTTCATGGACAGTTACCAAATTGTTGCTCTTCACAGGGAAATGAGGGCTGGGATCTCCTACTCCACCATCTTGCTAATGTTGTACCCTCTCTTACACTATATTTGTAAATCAGTGAGAAAATCAAAAGTGAATTGACATCACACTAAAAATAAAAACCACTTTGAACTTAAGTTACTGTCTTGTAAGTTACATAAGCCCGAGAGTGAAATGTTAAGGGCTCTCTTTGCAAAAGGCCATAAGATGAATGGAAATGGGGTAGTATTATATTTGCTTTGCTTGTTGCTACTGTAGAGCTTATTCTGAAAGTATCTTCTCTGGCTAGTTTCTATGTGAGTATTAAGAGGATAATTTTGCTTTAGGTGAATTGGCTTGAGACCAAAAAAGAAGTGACAATCTTTGGAATGTTAAATTGTTACAGGCAATTGAATACAGCTGTATCCCCATGAAGGAGATCCTCCTTATGTGAGGATATTCATATTGGAACCAAAATTGGGAACCAAAATTTGTATATGTAATGAGAGGAAAGTAACTTTAGATTGGACCTTCCTCTCGCAAATGAAATTAAATGGTATGAAATGCATGTTTAACTCTTACAGTTAAGAAAATGTAGGTGGCAAATTAAACTATGTGCTCATTTTTAGAGGAACAAAGAGTGAAACTCAAATACCAGTTTTAGGGCATAATTTTTCCAGTAAAATTGACAGTGACCATGATGGAATATCTGTCACTCTGTTTAACCTTTACACTACTGTCTTTTGAAAAGAGTATGTTTGCCAAAGGTATATTGGAGAGATTCCTTAGCTTTCTCTGCTGCCTCTTTAATACACTGCTACTCAAATAGTTATTTTGCAGTTCCTATCTTGCCATTATCTTTGTTAACTATCCAAGCTCAACAGCTCCTCACTTGTTGATGACTCTGACTGATATTCAGTGCTCCCCTACCACCTCACCTTCATCGAGTGTGTGCTCTGTGCCAGACATGGTTGTGGGTGCTGGGTACTGGGATGATCTGGCCCCTGCTCTTCAAGCTACACAGCAGAGGCCAGCAGGAGGAGACACACTTGAAGAGTAGAAACTCCAAACATAGTCTGCAAAATAGTACAAAGAATAGCACTATTCACAATAACAGAGACTTGGAATCAACCTAAGTGCCTGTCAGTGATAAACTGGATTAAAAAAAATGTGGTGGATATACTCCATGGAATACTATGCAGCCATAAAAAAAGAATGAGATCTTGTCCTTTGCAAGGACATGGATGGAGCTGGAGGCCCTTATCCTTAGCAAACTAACACAGGAACAGGAAACCAAATACCACATGTTCTCATTTATAAGTGGAAACTAAATGATGAGAACACATGGACACATAGAGGGGAACAACACACACTGGGGACTATTGGAGGGTGGAAGGTGGGACGAGGGAGAGGATCAGGAAAAATAACTAATGGATACTAGACTTAATACCTCAGTAATGAAATAATCTGTACAACAAACCTCCATGACACACATTTACCTATGTAACAAGCCTACACATCCTGCACATGTACCCCTGAACCTAAAATAAAAGTTAAAAAAAGTAAAGAATGAACAATTGCAACTCAATGTTGGGAACCCCAAAGGCTCCCTGCAGGAAGTGGCATTTGAAAGGGGCAGAGTTTGAGAGATGAAATGGGATAGGATAGCAAGACAGGGCATAGCCCAGAAAAAGCTCAAGTGAGAACACAGGATGAGTCCAGAGGAGAGTGGATTACAAGCTATGCAATTTATTGGCCGGAGTGTAGGAGAGGCAGGGAGGATCAGAGGAAGTTCAGGGTGAAAGGTAGGTGAGGCTTCCCCTTCTTGTAGATGTTATACACTAGAATAAGGTTAGTGAGTCTTTATTGACTGTCCACTAGACAGTGTAGATAGAACCATTTATAAGACAGACAGTGTACTCGTCCTTATGGGAAATAACAGAGTGTACATAATTAAATCATCTCAGTGATTAAATATGTTCTGGAGTATTTAATAGGGTTACTTAACCTAGACATGAGAGGGCAAGGAAAGCTTTTTATGAAGCCTGAATTAGTTGTGTTTAAGCTGAGACTTGAAGGATCACAAGGAATTTAAGAAGAGGGTTGGGAAGGAGAGAGTGGAGACTCACTAGAGACAGAAGGTATAGCTTAAAAAGGCTGGAGGCAGCAGAGAGCTGGGACCGTAAGAGGAACTAGGGAAAGTTTAGAGCTGTGCTGTCCAATATAGTGGTTATAGTCACATGTGACACTTGAACACTTGAAAAGTGGCTAGTGCAACCAAGGAACTGAATAATTAGGTCAAAAATACTAATAATAGGATGGACAAGGAGAGAGGTTTTCATTAGGACAAAGAGGAGCATTAGAGAAAGATTTTATGAGATATGGTAGACCATGCCACTAAAGGGTTTATGTCATGCTAGGACATAATCAAATTGGCATTCTAGGACTTGGCCTGGGAACAAGATGCAGCTGCTGGATTTTAGCAAGAAAGTGATGATAATAGAGCTGCTCCTAAGAAAGGCTGATCTGGAGGAGAGCATGGGTTGGACAGGTCAGGGGATGGAGGGAGGAGAAGCCAGAAGGAAGAGGTAAAGCATAGTGGTTACTAATACAGGCTCTGGAGTTATTACGGCCAGAGCCAAACCTGGATCTGCCATCTTTGGTTTGACTAAAGGGAGAATGCTTCAATTATGTGAGCAGTGCTTGTCCCCAGAGCTGGCCCAAATCCCACAGCTACGGGGTGGATAACAGAAGGGCTGCTTGAGCTTGCAGCCAAGCCCCTGGGAGCCACTGTGGATTGCTGTTCCAGGGCTGGGGTGCGGAGGCGGTGTCCTCCTGTTTTTTAATTGTTTCACTTGGTACAGAAATTAAGGGCCCTTGGTGACATCTCATTCAACCTTCTTTTGCCTTATTTGGTAAGCTTTTCACTTAACTTTTATGGAAAGTCTGTTATTCTCATCTGCTTCCCATAAGAAGATGTTTGGCAGTGGCAGAGAGTCCCAGGACTTATGGGGAGGAATGGTTTTCTGAGGGTCCCCCACAACATTCTCATAGAGCTTGCAGATCAAATGGACTGATAGAGCAAATTCTCTTTGTTTCTGGAGAAGACTGAGCAGTGTGGCTGGGAAGGTAGAGTGAGAAGTGGGCAGGGCAGTGTATGGAAAGTTCAGACTCTGTGGTTGCAAGAAACTCTAGTTAGCAACTTTAGAAAAGGAGTTTTCACTGAAAAGGAAGCTTATGGAATCCAAGCGTTGGGTGCTGCTGGCCCTGAGGAAGGGCTGGTGGTGGGAACCTGAGCCTATCAGGAGGTTCCATCTCTCCTGCCTTTTCTGCATTTGGGTCCATGTAGTAAATTCAGTCAACCCATAATTCTTGAATTTACCTTTTATAGATCCAGCCAAAGCCTGGGAGGCAGTGCAGCTTGGGTCAGTTTTCATCCTTGTGCCAGTCAGGCCTAGCTTGCTGGGAATGGCTACATGGAATAAGTAAGTCTTCTGGGAAGCCCTTTCCATGGTCCCTTAGGGCAGGGGGCTCTGTCTGACGTTTTCAGAATCATATCATATCGTATCAAATCTATACCAGAATTACATACTATAAATATATAATATAATAACCTAGAGGGTATCTATGATATTATATCAAAACTTACTCTAAAACTCATGTTTAATGAGTCTTAGTTTTAGTAAGTCCCCAGCCACTCTGATATAATTCTTATTATAAGCAAACTTTTTTGATTCTGTTCAATTTTTCATAAAATCAGCTACTTACATGAGAAAGGAGGGACACAACCTGATTTCATATGATATTTATGAAATATATATTTTGTGGTAAGGAGGGTTGACCTATAGAATTACAGTGAACGTATATCATCCAATAATTAAAATTCACTATGTGTGAAAGATTACATTTGAGATGATCATGATTTATAAAGAAAAACATAGTTTTAAGGTTCAAAGCAGCTACCTAGTGAATGAAAGAGATATGATTTTCGTATATTAAGTACTTTGGTAAATATTAGGGGTAAAGTGAAAATAAATCAAAGTTCAGGTTGTACAAAATGGAGTTTGGGGCACTCTCTCTGATACATTCTGCCTCTCCATCTTGAATATCACGTCAACAAAAGTACATCTCCAGTTTACATCAGGGTTGGCAAACTACAGCCCATGGGCCAAATCCAGCCAGCTCCCTGTTTTAGTACATAAAGTTTTATTGGAGGACTAGCACACCCATTTGTTCACACATTGTCTCTGGCTGCATTCAAGCTACAGCAAGAGAGTTGGGTAGCTATGATAGAGACCGTATGGCCCACAAAGCTGAAAATATTTATTATCTGGCCCTTTACAGAAAGAACTTACCAATCCCTAGTTCTAGATTATCTTGGTCAGTGAGTTTTAAAGGTGCACTGCAGGGTCCTACAGTCCAGGATCTGCCATGGGGTGAGACCCAGCAGGGCAAGGCATCTGACCCCCTAGTCCTGCTGTATCCAGAGGAGTTTGGCTGCCCTTTTTGCTCTGTCAGGCTTCTGTGTATGACTTGATGTGAAGAATGAAAGGATTATCCTACTTAAAAAATCGTGCATAAGCTGCTGATCTGAAAGCACAGGGGCACATGCAGCAGAGAGAGAAGGTCTCCCTGAATGTGTCTAATTATTGTCATTGTGAACTGAAGTGGCTGGTACTGTGACAGGTTTTCTCCAACCTAAAAAAAAAAAAAGTCCTTGGTAAGAATTTGGAAGCCAGGATAAACCTCTGTAATTACTAACAGGCTGGGAATTGCTTTTAAGTCTCTGGCAGTCCATTTCTCCTTTTTGGAGACAAAGATGATAAACTTCGTTCTGTGCTAGGATCAGATTTAAAAAAAGAAAATATGACTGGAGTTGATGATACACACAAGGCAATGGCTGAAAAGCAAAATGTGCCAAATCCCCTGTATTTGTCCTAATTGTTAAAGAATCAACACATTAATTTGGCCTTGAACCTGATGCCATGGAAAATGTCCTTTTACTTGGGTAATTCCTCAAGTATTGCTATTTTTGTAACATCAGTGAAAATCTAAATATGAGCTGCAAGAGTTAATCAGGGTGAGAAATGGAGCCTTAGCATTGGGGAGATAAAGATGAGGCTATTTGGTTTGATGTACGTTAAATTGCTTGAACTGCAGGTGGTTCTCAAGCTTGCCATCCCTGATGAAGACTGTAAACCATGTTGCATTGGTATATGTTATATACCAAAAGAATTGAAAATTTTGCCAATTTACAAAGGCAGAAACTTGGGACATACGTTTGGAAATGAAATTTCAGTGTTTTAAATCAGGGAGGATGGGATTTGTTGTTGGACCAAGCACAATTTTAGATATATATGGATGAAGGTCATCTAGAAGTGTCCAGAAGATCACCTGAAATGGAAAACCTAGGAGAGGGTGGAGGTGGGTAGCATTCGTTTCATTCCAGTGGTTTTACATATATTATCTTATTTAATCCTCATGGTGACCCTCTGAGATAGAATTATTACCCCCATTTAAAAGGTACGGAAGCTGGTTAATACATCTCAAGATCACAAAAGTAAGTATTTAAACATATGGTCTGTGTTAGTCCAGTTTCACACTGATATAAAGAAATGCCTGACTGGGTAATTTATAAAGGAAAGAGGTTTAATTGACTCACAGTTCCACGTGGCTGGGGAGGCCTCAGGAAACTTACAATCATAGTGGAAGGGGAAGCAGGCACCTTATTCACAAGGTGGCAGGAGAGAGAGAAAAATGGAGGAACCTGCAGACACTTATAAAACCATCAGATCTCATGAGAACTCACTATCATGAAAACCACATGGGGGAAACTGTCCACATGATCCAATCACTTCCTTCCCTCAACACATGGGGATTACAGGTCCCTCCCTCGACACGGGGGAATTACAACTCAAGATGAGATTTGGGTGGGGACACAAAGCTAAGCCATATCATGGCCCAGGCTTTCTTCTACCTTAGGCTGCCTCCCATAAAATACTTTCCGAGAAATTAAGTCACTGGTTACAACAAAAGAAAAGATAAATTATGAAGTTTTCCTGGAAATCAGGAGCAAACTCTCTAGACATATTAAGGAGAGAAAAGAGATATGTCTCAATTACTTTAGTATTGGGATGATTCTCATTAGCAGCTATTAACCTCAAAGCCACAGTCAGCCCATGTTAGTTTAATTTTGTGTCCAACTCTCTGTTATTGAGTATTGATTTTATTTCAAGGTGATTTTAATAACCTGTTGGAAATGAGCACTTAGCAGGTTAATGGTTTTGAAATATTAGCCAATGTGATTTTCATTTGTGGTAAGTACTGGTTGCTCCTAGTTGGCTCTGCAGGTCTCCTCCTGGCAATTCATTGGCATTCTTTCTTTCTGTGGAAAGGGTAATGGCTCACTTTTAAGCTTCCAGACAGAGTTAAAAAAATTACAGCAGTCTGACCATCAAGTTATATTTGATTTGCCATAGCTAGCCTTGTGGAAAGAGAGATGATTTATCTTGTCTTGATAGGGGAAGATCCACATTGAGAGAACTGTCTTGGAGTTTATCTTTAACCAGCCATGTCTCAAGCTATAATGAGCTTACCACATACCTGGGAATCTTGTCAAATGCAGCTTTCAATTAATCAGATCTGAGGTAGAGCCTGAGATTCTGCATTTCTAATAAGCTCTTAGGTGATGACATACATGTTGCTGATCTGCAGACCACTCTGAGCAGTGAAGGTCTAAGCCATAGAGTAGAGAATGCCTAAATGGCAGGAGAGTGCTTATCCAACCCAAAGGGAAGAAGGAGTTCAACCCACTGGCAGAAAGAGAAGGATCCAAGGGGATGTGGTTGGACTTAGAAAGCAGATGGGTGGCTGAGTAGATATTCCCTGCACTCTGCCTCATTCCAGGTGAGGGAAGAAGGAAATAGACATGGGCTCTTTAGATCCAGAAATTTCTCAAAATTATCTAGGCTATATATTTCTCAGTAGGAGCCCAGAGGAGCAGGGTAAATGAACTTGCATACCGGGGGAGTCCAGGGAGATGAGATGATGATGCACATTCAATAGGCCTCTTACCTGGTCAAGTTAATAGTGGCTGAGGACAGCCTTATAGTACCCAAGATCCAGTATGGTGTGGGGAAAGCAGCTGCAAGGTCCTGAGCCATCAAAGGGAGCTGTGTCAGGTGTTGAGACGGTTGGAAGACTAGGGAAGCCAAGGATGGGCATGAGTAGGTCTCAGAGTGTGTGGACCTTGTTGCAGTCCGTGGTGGGGGTTACAGCCTTCAGTAGTTGCTGCCAGAGGCCAACTGGCACCAGCTGGGTGCCACCAGCTACTCTCACACATCCATAGAGGACAAGTGTGCCCCAGAGGCCATTTTCCCAGTGTCAGAAAGTTAGAGGTAGATGAAAAGATGGAGAAAGGAGAGAGTCTTTAGAGACAGGTGTGACAAATGATGACTGAGTTACTTCTCAGTGTCAAGATTAAGTCAGTTGTACCTTTATCCTTCACTAGGGGGTGGGAATAAGGATTGTGAACTACACTGAAATTTCATTAAGGAGATATAATATTTGTATTCCAAATAAAACGTTATATTTGACACATGATCTTTGAATAATCGCTACAATAATTTTTTACCAGAATTAGCTAAATTATTATCTTCTTTTTTCAAATTAGTGACTAATCTATATTTTTCACTATTTAACAGATGTGAGACATCATGTTCTTTATGTATATTATTACACTTAATTTGGGAAGTGTGTACAATTATTTAATATTGTGAGGCAGATACTATTATCCCACATTTTACAATTGAGGAAACTGAGGCTCAGGGAAATTAGCTTACTTGTCCAAGGTCACACAACTGACACATGAATGAGGCTGGAGTTACTGATTCGACATTCATTTTGGGCTTTCAAATCCCAGCCTGGACTTGACATATATATAATAAGAGCACAGTAAATATTTGAATGAATGATTGTGCAAATGTGCAACAGTGTCAGCTGGCCAATTGGTATGTGGTGAATCCTGTTTTGAGCAAGGTAAGGAAAGAAAAATGAGTCAGAGGTGGGGCCTCCTCCTTAACAGTGAATCTGCTGTCCCTGATGTGCTAATTCTAACTCAGGGTGGAGCCTTCGGGTCCTGTCAGAAAATACACAGAATGTAAAAGTGCAGGATTCTATCAACTTATGTTTTCAAGGTGAAAAAAAAATATGGTTCAAGGGCTCTTTTAAGGGATGTTGTTAACTCTTGGGCCGAGTATACTTGGTGGGGGGTGGGGGGTGCTTTAGAATATATGAGGAGCCAAGGAAGTATTTAAAATTAGTCCATGCCTGTTAGAGTCACTTTGCAACATCCCATCATGCTGCGACAATCCGTGGGGAAAATAAAAGGGAATAGCCTTCCAGGGATGACATAAAGCAATTACAAGCCAGCTCTCTGGTGCAAAGCTGTGCCAGTTTGAAACTTGGGTGCCAGCCCTCTCCCAACTTATCTAAACTAAATGACAATACTTTAGTCTGGTTTCCACTTTGCATTTGGGACCCTGTTAATCCCATTAAAACACCAATTCTATATGCAGGTATTAAACTCTTATTAAGACCTCAAGGCTAAATTCCTAAGTAAGAGCTTTTCTCTGAGTTTGGGAAATTTTTATTTTATTTTTTGAGACAAGACCTTCCTCTGTACCCCAGGCTGGATTGCAGTGGTGTGATTGTAGCTCATTGCAGACTCGCACTCTTGGGCTCAAGTTATCCTCAGCTTTGGCCTCTCAAAGTGGTGGGATTATAGACTTGAGGCACCACGACAGGCCTGGGGAGTCTTCAGAATTTGTATCTCACATATAGGGAGAGGCTTCTTTACATTAAAGTCAGAGATATGTGCAAACAAATGAGCATTTCCAGAGCCTTCCAGTTGCTGTTCGTGTTTGACCTGGACTGAACTACCAGTGGTCTGTACACCTACAGTTGTTTTTCAAGCCTCCCATTCATAACTGAGGCTAAAAAGTCCCAAATTTGGTGTAAACTGGGGCAAGTATTTTAGGAAAAAAAGCTTGTCAATATAAATGAGTCTAACCTTTTCATTCCGTAACTCCGCTTCTGGAATGTATCCTTTGGAGATGATTTTTAGTAAAGAAAACATTTTCTTTGCCTAAATAAATTGAGAGCAATTCCTCCCTTTTTTAGAAAGAGAAAAGTTAAGTTTTCTTAAACAGTTTTTTAAAAATAAGATAAAACTTTTAAATAAGAGAAAACTTTCAAAATTTCTAAATAGGAATCTAGCAGTGATAGAATATCATATAGCCATCAAAATGATTTTAAAAGTACCAAGTTGGGTGCGTTATTACTCGTGTTTATTTTTAATCTTCATTAAGTTTTTATTATTACATTTTTCAGCCTTGAGAGAAGGGAGTGGTCTCTGGAGTCAGAGTTTGTGAACACATAATTCCTTCCTTCTTAGAATAACCAGCTGGTAAGGTATAGCAGTAAAACACACTGAAACAGGTGTCAGAGTTGGAGATCTGGCTGTGGCTCATGCTGTCCCTAGAAGATGTGGAACCTGAGGCCACTTAGTCAGCACCACCTGAACAAGGTACTCTGAAAGTTGCTGCATAGCTGATGTCTTCATAGGTTCCCTGGGCACAAAATATAATGTGCACAATTGTATTTTTAAAAAAGTTTTATATCTATTTCCAAATGAAGATATATTTAAGTTTTCAGGATAGTTTGTAATAATATCCCTGAAAGCTGCTTTTGTAATTCCAGTGTTAGCATCCCATGTAATATTTTCTTTAGTTGGGCAAAGGTAAAGTGTGCTTCTCCTCAAGCCTATTATTTTATGCTGTAATTCTTTGTTTTTTGATATCCACAGTCATTGCTAGATATTGTGGTTGTCCTTCAGGTTTAACCTTAGATGGAACAGGTATGAGGCATCAGAAATAACTCTCACACACTCTTAATTTGTGTTTTTACAAAATGATTATCATAAAATGTATAGAGATGAACTATAACATTAAGATCAATTTTCAGCCAGATTAAAAAATAATAACCATAAGAACTTGGAAGGAAAGTATTATTTTGAGTTTTAAAATCAATATTTATTTTAACTGTAATAGGATGTCCAAGCCTAATAGGCACTTAGCATGAAGCCTCCAGACCTTACATAAGATAATTTTAATGCCAAGGATGAGGAGCAAGGGGGAGCACCTTACAGCCGCCCTCTCACTTTCACCCACCCCTCGGGTTGCAAAGACAGACCTGCCATGGAACTTGACCAGCTATAAGGCAGCGCTGAGAACCAAGAGAACTTACTTTAATTACTGGAGCCCTCCTGTGTAAAATTTGGAGGCAAGAGTTGAATTAGATTAGCATTTCCCAAACATTGTTTGAGAAGCTCCAGCACTCTGTGAGGAGTTCAAAGGCATCCACAAGTAAGGAGTTTCCCTGATCGAATACAAGTGTGGAGTCCCACATCTCCCTTTAGAGATTTCCAATATGGGTTAACATATTTAAGGCTGTGAGATATCCTGTGGTTGAGATGTATTTCCACAGTGTTTCACCCAGCATGTGTTAAATGCATTTGATGGCAGAATCCTGCTATCAAGAAATATACTTTGGGAAACGGTGAACTAAGTTTCTTCTTAGCTCCAAGTTTTTAGAGTTTTAAATATGCCATCCAAATGTTGCTTAGGAACATTACAGCCACCTCATTTGCCCACTAGATGGCACCCTTGAATGAGATTTATTTTTTTCTTCTTGCCTGGTTTCTCTTTGGACATTTTTGGACATTGCTTTTCCCATATACCAGGAGAGTGCAGATCAGTTATTAAATTGATTTTAAGGCCATTCTGGTAACATTTTATAATCCATTTAAAATAAAACAGTTGTGTCAACTGTAGGGATAAATACCAGCCAAGATTGAAATAGTATATGATTTTTTCTCACTTGAGCTTTTTTTCTTTTAAACCCACTATTTGAACAATACTGATATGTCTTACTTTTTTTGCATTTTACAGAGTTTAGCCAGACAGAATTTAATTGGAGATTTGGGTTGTTCTATTGATCAACTTAAATAATTGGATTGTGAGGCTGTTGGGAACTTTCTGTAGTTTCTGGTGGGAGTTGGGAAACTTCTTCAGTTTCTATGGTAGGTGAGAAATGTCTTCAGCCCTTACATGTGTATAAGTTTGTTTAGGATCACTGAAATATTATCATGTTTAGATGGCAGTGCACCTTCAGAAGGTCTCACTCTCCAGGAAGCCTGTCTTAAGTGATCTCTTAAAGTCTCCTTCATGTTCTAGTAAATTTTTGATTGGCTCTTTATTCAACAAGGTTTGCTATTAGGCATTAAGACTTTGCTGGTTTGTGGGTTTGTCAGTTAGTCCATCTTTCACTGGGTCTCACTGTTACAAGCTTAAAGCACCTTAGCGACCCCCATCCCCTACTTGGAGTCCATGGAATTTCACACATCCATTTAAGTGTGCCCAGGAGTTTTGGAAAATGAAGGCAACTTTACTTAGGAATAGTCATGCTTCAGGTTTGTTCGACTGAGGGATGTTTACCCATTAGAAATGTATGCCTTTTTAATGATGGAAAGGGAGCTTTTAAAAAATATAATGAGGAGGCTTCCTGAACTACTTCCTGAATTACCTGAATATGTATGTGTATGTGGAGTAGGTGAGAAGCGAAACTCTGGGACAGGCGCCTCACCTTGCTGTTCTGTTCCAGTTTTGGTGTACGTGCTGCTGAAGTGAGCATGTTGTCTTGCTCTTTCAATGCTACATTTTGAAGGAAAAATCTTTGTAAGCTCTCTTAGATCTCATTTCAGGAAAAGATTCTTTCTGAACCCCAAATGGCACTCCAAGGACGTTAAAATTCTCATACTTCCTAAAGGTAAGCTGTTTGAACAGAGTTTTCTTAGTGTGACAATCTGATCTACTCCTGTCTCTTGCCTCATATTGTGGGTTTTTTTCCTTGCTTTTTCCTCCATAATGTATAGCATGGCATGGGCCCTAGTTTTTAGTTTATCTTTGGACTTTAGATTTTTAGGTGGAATGGTGCAAGACCGTTTGTGGATGATGCACTCTTACTGTGTAAGAATATCCATTTAAGAAATTTGATGCAGGTTTTGTGAGTGTGGTTTATAATGGAAATGTCAGATAAAATGGATACTGTCTTGTTAGTACATATTGCACAGTTATTGTTCCAGGCATTGTGTCCAGCATTTTACATGTATTAGCTCACGTAATTCTCACAGCAACCTGTAGTGGGTAGATGCTATTGCTATGGCATTTTCAGATGAAGAAACTGAAGGTTAGAAAGGTTAAATAAGTAAATTAATGTCATATGGTTTGTAAGTGGCCCAGCAAAGACTGCAAATAGGTCTCCATGCCTCATGTTTTACCAGCATATGTGTGATATGAAATATTTGCATCTTAAATGTTTTCAAAACATGCATATGCATCCTTGTAAGGTTGAGGCAGGCTAATCTGAGTGGCCACAATGTAGCAAGAAATCTCCTGATAATGAGAACCCAGCTGCCAATTTTGCTCTCAGCTCTAGACACCAAGATTTCTTGGCCTGACGGCCTCATATTTAAATATGTTTGGCCGTGTTTCTCAAAACACTGAGTTACTATACTTTGCATTAACAGTGCTTGGCTTTGTCTTTTATGCAGAAAGCCCCTCCAGGCCTCTGTAATGTGCTAAAAAAGATCTTGTCTAAAACTCATGAAAATAAATAACATAAACTGTTCTGAATAAATTTGAC
Organism: Cacajao melanocephalus; assembly: GCA_963573385.1. Classification (NCBI taxonomy): domain Eukaryota; kingdom Metazoa; phylum Chordata; class Mammalia; order Primates; family Pitheciidae; genus Cacajao; species Cacajao melanocephalus. The sequence continues at coordinate 94,151 of CAUYLG010033747.1, forward strand.
TTAAGTGAACAGAACCCTTTTCTGTGTATGTGTATTGCATACATACAGTTGTATGTACCCATGAACATGTGTTTTGTTGCTGGGTCTAGGACCAATATCCTCTGTCGTGAAGAATATCTCAGAATTTCCATTATAAATTATTTTAGGGGTTTATAACTAATACTGTAAAAAATTAAGCACTTCCTGGAATGTACTTTATTGTGTTTACAGAATTAGTTATTGCAAAGAAGCATGTAGAAGCACATATATCTTTGCTTTAGCCATTTGAGGTGGTGCAAACGTTTGCATAATTGTTGGCAAGGATGGGAGGCTATTGGAAGCAGACTAGGGAGCTCAAGGATTCAGGAGATAAAGAATAACAAATCAGTTCGATTCAGGATAACTGAGGAACAAATGGAAAATCTGATTTTGAATGTTGGTTATAAATAGGAAGACCATGTAGCATATCAATACATTCTGTGGCTAAATCCCATTTTTAAAATAGATTAATTGGTAGTAGGGTTGGGCACAGTGGCTCACACTTGTAATCCCAGCACTTTGGGAGGCTGAGGCAGGAGAATTGCTTGAGGCCAGGAGTTCAAGACCAGCCTGGGCAATATAGCAAGATTGTATAAAAAAAATCTTAAAAATTAGCTGGTCATGGTGGTGCATGCTTTTAGTTCTGGGTATTCAGGAGGCTGAGGAGGTGGGAGGATCTCTTGAGCTCAGGAATTCCAGGTTACAATGAACTATGATTGTGCTACTGCACTCCAGCCTAGGCAACAGAGCAAGACTGTGTCTGTAAAACAAAAACAAAAACAAACAAAAAAAAAAAAAGGAAAAGAATTGGTAGGAATGAAAAAAATATTAGAATTATAAAAGGAAAATAGGTTTACTTATATCATCAAGACCAAGACTTAACTCAAAAGTCACCTCATGTGGAAAGTATGCAATTACGATTAAAATGTATTGAGCACGTCCTATGTTTCAGGTAGCATGTTAAACTCTTTACATGAGTTTTCTCATTTGTTCTACTGAACACATACATTTTGCAAAGGAAGACTCTAAAGATCAGCAGGAGGAAATAACTTGCTGAAGGTCATAGAGCAGGAGCTGGTAGAAGAGCTGATTAACTCAGGGGTACAGGAGCTTGCAGTCGGTACCATGGTGCGCCTAGCGATTCCTCTTTCCCCTTAGGCACCGACATTCCTTTACCCAGTTGTTCTCAGCTCAGGGGCTCATTAGAACCATCTGAGAAGTTACTTCCCACCCACAACTTTATTCCTGGTCAGTCTTCAATAGTTGTGAGGTAGATTATTTCTCTAATGAAAGCATAATTTTACATAACCCACCCATTTAAAATTTGCACCAGTCTGTATGGACTGGGTGAAAGTTTGCCTTTGCAAAGCATTTACTAAGCAGATTAATAGATTACACTGAAGCATAAGGGAAATGTTTTTATCATTAAAGAGCACAAACTACTTTCAAGCATAATAGAAAACTGTATTCATAATAAACAAATTGATAGGCGAACTTCAGGTCATTTTTAGATTTATTAAATATGCTTCTTAAGTATGTTTATCCATAACATATTAGCCTGATTGATTACTTGTTTTTAAAAAGTTATTTCTAAGGAAAATATTCTATAATTCTAACTTTTAATTGCATAAAAGTTGAGTTCTCCCACCCTTAGTTGAAATTAATGTTTGCTGTGTGATGCACTGTAAGTCTTCTTAATGTCACGTTGTAGCTGGATGTTTTGTTCTACCCATGGGATTTCAAATTTTGAAAGCAGAATCTCATCTCTTACTTTTAAAGTATCCACACCGGGTTTTAGTTCTCTGCACCCTGGAGGTACTCTATGATGCATACTTTAGACCAAGGCAGTACCTGCTTGGGCAAAATAAAACTTCAGTTGAGGAAAATGCAGAGTTCTGTTCATCCTGTAGGCACCAGATGGCTTGTCATACTCATATGGGTTGTTTATGATCCATGTCCATGGGATCCATCCATGCCGAGCCACGCCAGTTGTTAGTCGAATTTGACTTCTGTGAAGATGTGAGAACTGCTATACAAATGATAAATCCTTGAATGTGTGCTGGGTTTTCTGGATGGCTTCAGGGCATCAAGTAGAGAAGACACAGAAAGAGCCTGTACCTGTTCTACTGCTGTTGATTTTGTGCAATTTCAGAAAGGCCAGATGGTCCAGCGGTTAAGAGCTAAGGGTCTGACATCAGTGGAATCAGGTTCAAGACGTCATTCTGCCACTTAGCAGCAGTGTGACCTTAGGCAAGACACTTACCTTCTCTAAGTATTTCTTCATCTTTAAAATGGGGGACATTGTGAGGATTGAGTTAATCTGGAAACATGATTGGAATAGTGAATGGTTAATTGTAAACTTCAATATATGCTATCTTTTATTATTATTATAAAATGAAACTAAAAAGTTTAGAACAGTGGTTATCAATAGAGGAAGATTGTACTTCCAAGGGGAGATTTGGCAATGACTGGAGACGGTTTTGATTGTCACAAGGTAGGTGTGTCTGTGGGAAGGGGCGCTGCTGGTACCTTGTGGGTAGAGGCCACGGATGCTGCTAAACATCCTACAATGCACAGGACAGGCCCCTCAACAAAAAGCTTCTCCAATATCAATGATGTCAAGGTTGGGAAATCTTTATTTAGAGCTTTGCAAACACAGCTAAGTCAAGATAAATTAGCCAAGAAAAGTTGAAATCTTAAATCACCCTGGCATATTATGGGGTGACAATTCATGAAGATAAGAATCTGAGGAAAAAACTGATGATTAAGGAAGAAATATCACTCAGGAAAGATAAGAGAAGTTGCTTTTAGGAAATAGCCCATTTAAGGACATAACATTTGGTGGAATAATCTTGAAAAAGCCATGCAACATTTATTTAGGGATTAAGCTGCTAAAAGGCATGTTTCTCCTGCCATGTATTGAGCTATCTCATAAAGGAGCATTCAGATAGGGAAGGAACTTTTGTTGCTTTTAAAATACAACTAAGGGCCAGGCGTGGTGGCTCATGCCTGTAATTCCAGCACTTTAGGAGGCTGAGGTGGGCGGATCACCAGAGGTTGGGCATTCTAGACCAGCCTGGCCAACATGGTGAAACCCCGTCTCCACTAAAATATAAAAATTAGCCTGACATGGTGGCACGTGCCTGTAATCCCAGCTACTGGAGAGGCTGAGGCATGAGAATTGCTTGAACCCTGGAGGCAGAGATTGCAGTGAGCTGAGGTCATGCCACTGGACTCCAGCCTGGGTGACAGAGTGTGACTCTGTCTCAAAAATAATAATAATAATATGACTAAAAGTGTATGTCTGTTGAACATACACACACACCACACACACACCCCCCACACACATATATACAGACACACACACACACAAACACACACACACACACACATGTCTGGCAAATTGTATAGAATATTAAGTTTGTGCCATTTGGAAAGGATCTCTAATCCATAGCTAGCAATGCAAGGAGTACATTGCCTGCTGTACTGACATATACTGGGCCCCTTCTGTATTTCCCAAAATGATCAAGTTCCAACATTTGAGGATGAGTGGTGATACTTGTCATAGTGAGTTTAATTCTTATTATGTTCTGTTCTTTGCTATAAATGCAATTGGTCTTGAAGACCAGTGTTAGAATGATCCCTAGTGCCCTAAAATGTGAGCAGAATTTGTGTTATATTAAGTATATATTTAATTTATAATACAGTACTGTATCACTTAATGATGGAGCTATGTTCTGAGAAATGTAACACTAGGTGATTTTGTCATGTAAATGTCCATAGAATATACTTACACAAACCTATGTGGTACCGTCTGCTACACAGCTAGGCAATATGGTAGAGCCTATTGCTTCTAGGCTACAAATGTGCACAGCATGTGACCGTACTGAACACTGCAGGCAATTGTAACACAATGGCATCTGTAAACATATCTAAACATAGAAAAGGTACGGCAAAAATATGGTATGAAAGAGAGAAGATAGTAGAATTGTGTAGGGCACCTACCATGAATGGAGCTTGCAGGACTGGAAGTTGCTCTGGGTGGGTCAGTGAGTGAGCAGTGAGTGAATGTGAAGGCCCAGGACATGACTGTACCCTACTGTAGACTTTATAAACACTGTAAACTTAGGTTATACTAAATTTATTAAACATTTTCTTAGCTGACTGTACATTTTTACATTTTATAAAGCTGTATAAATATTTTCTTTATATTCTAATTTTGTGAACTTTTTTCTCTTAAATGTTTTTTTACTGTTTTAACTTTTTTGTTAAAAACTAAAACACAAACATACACATTAGCCTAGGCCTACACATGATCAGGATCATCAATATCACTGTCTTTTACTTCTACATCCTATCCCACTGGAAGGTCTTCAGGGGCAGTAACACACATGGAGCAGTCGTCTCCTATGATGGCAATGCCTTCTGGATACCTCCTGAAGGACCTGACTGAGGCTGTTTTACAGTTAAATTTAAAACAATATACGTTGAAGGAGCACACTCCAAAATCAAGATAAAAAGTATAATATAGTAAATACATAAACCAATAACATAGTTATTTATTATCATCGCTAAGTAATATTTATATAATTGCATGTGTTATACTCTTATGACTGGCAATGCGGTAGGCTATTTGCACCAGCAGCACCACAAACATGAGTAATGCCTTGTGCTGCTGTGTGATGAAGGTGATGATATCACTGTGACAGGAAATTTTAGCTCCATTATAATTTTATGGGAACACCATTATATATAGTGTGGTGTTCATTGTTGACCAAAACATCATTATGTGGTTCATGACTGTATATATATTTAATAATATTTAATATATAATATGTAAAATATTATAAATATCTTTAGAGTAGAATCCAACCTGTTTGGCTCAGCATCCCAGGCGTTTCACAGCTGGGTCCCAGCCTACCTGTTGAGCCTTGTCTTCCACCATATTCCTCACCCATACTGTGGTTTCCTTACATCAGAGTGATGACAATATAAACTCAACTGGAAAGTAGTTTCTTCTGCCTCTAAAGGGAACTTGCCTCGCTCTCAGATACATCACTTAGCACAGAATAGACACTCAATAAACATTTGGTGACTGTGACAGTAGTTCCCCTTATAGAACATGGACAATGCAGCCAGGCACTGTACCTCCTATCTTTGTGCTTTTATTTTTCCCTCACCCCAAATGATTTTCTATTGAAATTCATCTTCTCTTTTAAAATATACCTAAAAACCTCCTTCACAGGTCTTCTCTTACCTCCTCTTCAACTCTGGTCCTGTCACAATTAATCTCTTCTTCTTCAGGGATCCAAAGGACTGTGTTCTTCTTCTATTTGCTCTTTTGTATGGCTGTCACAACATTGTCCTTGTCACTATCCTGTATATGGCTCCAGGTAAGGAGCCATGACTGTACATCCTTCTGTTGCCTCAGGACCTCTGAACACAGGAAGCACGCACCCAAGTCATAATTGAATAATTCAGCAGATCTTTCCCTTGTCAGCAGCTTGAGGTCCTCTTTGTTGTCATGCTATTTACTCTGTGCTCACTTTGAAATGAGTCTAAGGAGATTAAGTCTAAGAACACTCTCAGCTCCTTGAAGGTGGAGACTGTGTCTAATTCTTCTTGGTAGGCCTTTATCTAGAGTAGCACAGAGAACATGCCCAACAGATGTCTGGGAAATGATTGATGCCTTGAAATTACTGTTAGGTGGTAAAAGCTTCTTTGTTATATATTGTTCTTGGTGTGAAAGGCAATTGAAGATTCTCAAAGTATCTGTCCAATGAACTTAAGAAGAGAGATAGATGGAGTATTCTCTGTATTAGTGATACAGCTAGTGTGGGATTAATTTAGGTACTAAATCTTAACTTAGGAAAAGAAGGTAAAATGGAGTGTAAAGAGCTTCCTCTAGAAGTGGAAATTAGCCTGAATAAGGGCAAGTGTGAAAAGGTATGTGTGTCAGAAGACCTTTCAGCTTGATTTAGAGGTACCCTACTTTTAGATTAGTAAAATCTACCAATAAGCATACATTAACTGCTTTTTACTTGGTACCAGGTGCGGCTTGGAGAGTAAGATCAGCCTACAACATGGCCTCTGTCTTCTAGGGTCTTATACTCTCTTGCTTAGCTCAGCAAACTTTTTCTTTCTTTCTTAAAATTCCTCCTTTTTTTTCTTGGAAGAACATAATAATTTTCAAACTATGCAAGTTTCTCTTACATAAGAAGAAGTTTTAAACAACATCCTAGAATTTAATATTTCCGTTTCCAAGCTTTGAGAATTTTACATCTAATTGTTAGTTCTCATTCATCTTACAAGTTCCTAAGTATTCATTTTATTAGGAACTCATAAATGTAAAAAATTGTGCACTTTCTAAAATGCCTCTGTCATGTATTTTATTTTATTATTTATTTACATTTAATTTCAATAGTTTTGGGGGAACAGGTTGTTTTGATTGTATGTATAAGTTCTTCAGTGGTGATTTCTGAGATTTTGGTATACCCATTACCTGAGCAGTGTGCACTGTATCCAGTATGTAGTCTTTTATCTCTCTTCTGCCTTCCACCTTTCCCCAAGTCCCTTATGTTCATTATATCATTCTTATGCTTTCACGTCTTTATAGCTTAGCTCCCACTTGCAAGTGAGAACATGTGGTATTTGGTTTTCCATTCCTGAGTCACTTCACTTAGAATAATGGCCTCCAACTTCATCCAAGTTGCTGCAAAGGCCATTATTTTGTTTCCTTTTATGGCTGAGTAGTATTCCATGGTGTGCATATACCACGTTTTCTTTACCTACCTGTTGGTTCATGGGCATTTAGGTTGGTTCCATATTTTTGCAATTGTGAATTGTTCAGCAAACTTTTTTTTAAGGGGCAGATGATATATACTCCAGGCTTTGAGGGCCATTCTGTCTCTTGTAATTATTTAATGCTACTGTTGTAGCATGGAAGCAGCAGCCATAGAAAATACATAAACAAGTGAGCATGACTTTGTTTAAATAAAGCTTTATTTACAAAACTGGTAGCTGGCATTTAATCCACATATCATCATTGGTTGACGCCTGCTCTAGTGTGTAGGTGGGTGTGTATATGTGTGGATATGTGTAGGCATATAAAACTAGTGTTGGAGTGTGTCCTTTTCCTGTCAACATTTGTAGGAACTCTGAGATGGAAGAGAAAGCTGGTCCAAAGTGGTAAGAGAGAGACTCGGTGAAGGGAGGACTGTTTCTGTGATCATATGTATAGCTCTATGATTTATGATCTTATCTCTACGATCATATATACAAAAATTTTCCTTGTTCCAATTTTCTATCAAGAAAGTTGTTTGTTTGGGTTGATATTCTGTAGTAGTTTTGCTGGGTTGAATGGTAGTTTTATTTTTAGTTCTTTGAGAAATCTCCACACTGTTTTCCATAGAGGTGTTATACATTTACATTCCCAGCAACAGTGTAAAAGCATTCCCTTTTCTCCACATCCTCATCAACATCTGTTGTCTTTTGACTTTTTAATAGCTATTCTAACTGGTGTGAGATGATGTTTTGTTGTGATTTTAACTTGCATTTCTCTGATAATTAGTGATGTTGAGCATTTTTCCATATGTTTGTTGGCCACTTGTGTATCTTCTTTTGAGAAATGTCTGTTCAGGTCCTTTGCTCACGCTTTAATGGGATTTTTTTTTTCTTGTTGAGTTCCTTGTAGATTCTGGATATCAGTCCTTTTCATGTCTTTCACAGCGACATGGATGGAGCCATTATCCTAAGTGAAGTAACTCAAAAACAGAAAATCAAATATTGTATGATCTCTTACTTATAAGTAGGAGCTAAACAATGGATATATGTAGACATTCAGAGAGTAACAGTAGACACTGGGGACACCAAAATGGGGAGAGGAAAAGAGAGTGGGGGTTGAAAAATTACCTATTGGATACACAGCTCACAATTTGTGTGTTGGGTACACTGGAAACCCAGACATCAGCATAAAATATATCCATGTAACAAACCTGCACATGTACCCCTGAATCTATAAAAAACTTTCAAAAGAAAGTTTTTTGTAAAGTCATTCATTTTTCCATTTATTCTGTAAGTATTTGCTAAGTGGTCATTTTACACAAATGTTTATTCTAGCTTTTTCAAATTTAATAGCTGGATGTGTTTTCTGTATTTAAATGACTCATTTTTTAAGCATATTATTGTGTCTCTGAAATTTTACTGCATCTCACAGTTGATGGTGCAAGATTTTCTTTTCTCTGTAGGTATAAATTAAGATGTTTCTTATAATTGTTAGTGGCTTAAATTAAGAAGAAACATGGTAGATGATTTATCACTGCCTTAAATATTTTTTTAAACAGAGTCATTTACTTTGGATATTTTAGTTTTTAAATTTACATTTACTTAGCAACTTACTAGACATGAAGATTCTGAGCACATTTTAAACAAAGATTGGAAATGCTTTTTTAAAAAATTAGTATCTTCAGTCCTGACTAAGATTAGTTATTTTACATGTCTCAGTTAACATTCTGTTAAATAAACTTCTCACATCAAGCATGACTTTTCATGTACACTTCTGATGATTTTGGCTTGTTTCACAGATTTCTTTCATAAAGGTAAAATGTAGATTGAAATTTCAGAGATACAATTCTGTGGCTTGGTGAAGAAGCTGGTCATAGTCCTTCATGTCCATTACCTATAACTTTCCCTTTGTTAGAAGCACAGGACTTGAAAACAGGTGTTAGAATATATGTGTTTCCCCCCAATTTATCTCATTTTTATTTCATTGCTCTTGGATTTTCCAAAACTATGAAGCTCTTTATGCAGGACTGGCCTAATTTGGCAAACTTGGGAAGGTTTGTAAAAGGTTTAATGTTCCCACTCTTTCCTGTCTGTATAAATCAATTAAAATGGACTATGAAGAAACTCACACTCAAATATTGTGTAACTCTAGATTTCATTGCTCAATGTTTGTTTTCTACATTGGAGGAGGAGGTTCCGCTTAACTGTACTCATGATTTATGGAAGCCAGAGATACATTTCAGCCAGTTCTGTGATATATGGGAATAGAACATACTATAGAAATGTTATTTATGCCTCTGATCAGAAGGGGGAAAGCTGTTTCTTATACTATACTTATGGTTTAAGCAGTGTGCATAGTAAGCACATCTGTCTTTGTAATTAGTATAAAAAATGAGAAAAATTAAAATTCAGATTAGTATTTCACAGCTGACATCTCTAGGTACTTATAAGTTAATACTCCCAAGTAATAATAGTAAATATAAATACTCTCAGTGTTTCTAGTCTTCTTGGGCTGCTTTTAGTTTGGCTTTTGTTTGTTATTTTTATTATATTTTTATTGTTAGGTTTTTTTTTTTTTTTTTTTTTTAGAGAAAGGAAGAAGAAAGAAAAAGGGGGAGAGAGAACAGAATTCTTGCTCTATTGCCCAGGCTGGAATACAATCTAGGAATAGGTATTAAAAATCTCTTTTATGCCGATAATTGTGCTTAACAACAGAGACAGGAAGGAATAAGGGAAGAAAA